>JABUQX010091419.1:15000-45000 GCA_015478945.1 Trachelipus rathkii | reverse complement strand
CTCTCTCTCTCTCTCTCTCTATATATATATATATATATATATATAGTATATATATATATATATATATATATATAGCAGGTATATATATAGTATATATATAAAGGTGTATATATATATATAGTATATATATATATATATATATATATATATATATATATATATATCTTTACCTCACTCAACATATCTCTCTATCTATATCCCTCTCTCTACCTCTTTTTCTTTACCTCTATCTCTTTCTCGCATGACATCATGTCTAACTTAGCTTAACATAATTTATCTTAACCTAACATATCCTAATATAGGCAATATCTCTCAAATTAAAAGTATCTAACGTAACCCAAAAGTTTATATAATTCATGTTCACCCGACTGATCATAGCCTAACGTGTTCGTGACGTCATTTCTGTGGCATCATACATTGTATTCCGTTTTTTATTTTAAATATTTTTTTTTATATTTAAATACATTTACATTTAACCTGGGACTTCAAATAATTTCTATACCATTTTGTAAACCTCTAATATTTGCCAATACACATGAACCTACGAAAAACATCAAGTACATGTTCCCATCACTGATCTTATTCTAACGTGTACATGACATCATACATTGTGTTCTCTTTTTCTTTTTAAGTGTTAGCTTTAAAATTCAAATATATTTTCATTTTAGCTGAAACTTTAAAAAATTTTATACCGTTTTCTAAACTTCTAGTATTTCTCAAACATAACCGGTACACATATCCTCCACAAAAAAAAGTATTAACAGCTTAATTTTATTTTAAGCTGAAACATTCATATTTTCAGCATATTATTTTCTTTTCATGCTAAGATTTGATTTTAATATTTGTTTTTTTTTTTCACCCTTAGCTTATAGACTAATTTCACTCTTTAAATATAATAAAAACAAAATAAAATTTTGCTATTTATCTGAATTTTATTATTATTATAATTATTATAATTATTATTATTATTGTTATTATTATTATTATTATTATTTTTATTATTATTATTATTATTATTATTATTATTATTATTATTATTATATATATATATATATTATTATTATTAATATTACATATTATTATTTATATATATATATATGTTATTATATGATATATATATATACATATATTATGTATATATGTTATATGTATATATATATATATATTAAGTTATTATATATATGTTATTATATTATATATATATTACATATATATTAAGTATATATATATAATGGCATATATATTAAATATATATATATATTATACATATATATATATATATATATATATAGTATATATATATATATATATATATATATATATATATATATTCTATATATATATATATATATATATATATATATATATATATATATATATATATATATATATATATATATATATATATATATATATATATATATATATATATATATATATTAATAATAAAGTCAAATATCTCTATCTAAATATTGCATGTATATATATATATATATATATATATATTTCTATATTTATATATATATTATTCCAGATTATTGAAACATAATGCTGACCCTTCTATGTCTCTTTTGCTCACCTATCTAAGAGAAAAACGTATCCTTTTATACATACAGTTTATGTATATATATATATATATATATATATATATATATATATATATATATATATATATTATGTATATATATATATATATATATATATATATACATATATATATATATATATATATATATATATATATATATATATATATATATATATATATATATATATATATATATATATATATATATATATATATATATATATATATAGCAGCAGCAGGTATATATATATATATATATATATATATATATATATAAATATATATTTATATGTTTTTAAGTTATGTTATATATATATATATATATATATATATATATATATATATATATATATATATATATATATATATATATATGTATGTATGTATATTATTTCTGGTCATTGGTATAATAAATTAATTATTACTTATTAATTATTGGCATTTTCGCTGGTTTACCAAATCTTAGTTATGGTTGCCTCGAACGTCTTTTAAATATCTTATTTGCAGGATAGGTTCTATTCTATCTTTCATATATGTTTTTACTCGTATTGATAAAGTTAATTAAATTTATTGATTAATTTAGATAATAATATTTGTTTAAGTTTGTTTCTGTATATATTAGCTGATATTTGTTTGAGTCCGTGGAGGGTTTCACGAAATTCAAAAACTTTAAAGCATTTTGCTGGATTTCTTTAAAACATCTTTGCAACTGGATGTAAATCAATAAATAATTCGTTGGTCTTCCTGAAAATCTCGTTGCAATCAGATGTAAATTAAGAAATTCTCCGAATCTCCTTAAAATCTCACTGCAGCCGAAGTAAATCAAGAAGAGATACACTTGTTTTCCTAAAAATCTTGTTTCTCCCACAACTAGGTTTCTTAGGAGCCATTAGTGTGTAGTTCCACTTAACAGAGCTCTCTTTTTCGCAAGTTGCGACCCAGTAGACACTAGAGCCATTATACAGGCCTCTGAAGGACTGGGCCCGCTCTGCACAAACCAAATGTAATGTTTCTTGCCCGCTCCTGAGAGGCGCAGCGGTGTCAGACGGAGTCTTTGTAAATACCCTTCAATATCGACTGATTGTCTGGTTCACCTCCAAAAGGAACTTTATCAGACGAAATTAAGTCTCCTTCCACCCTTCTGACACGGACTGTAAGATTTTTATTAGTTGTGGTTTCAGAAGACTCAGGTAGAAGCTCGAAAGCCTTTAGTGTTGGACAATGTAAGGAGGTAACAATTGAATTAAATTATTTTCAATATCCAGACGTCATTGGACAAGCAAAGTGAAACAAGGTCATTATTTGTAGGGCGTTGCTTGAGGTCGAACTTCCCTCCGGCCATGTATCCGTTTTCGTACGCTGTTTAACCTTGGGTTGAGAGAGATGGCAAAATAGGTTCCTTCCCAGGGACTATTGTCTACCAAAGGTTACAAATCTTCTTGCCAAAATCCAGGGTTGGTGATTTTTTTTATTTTTTCAGATTCGTGACGTCACACGGAAATATAATTTGTAAACAAACTTATTTTAAGACAATATAGTATTATTTTTTTTTATTTATTCATTCTATATAAATCAAAATGGAAAAAAATTTGTGTTTATAGTACTTTATACTAAATTTTACTTTGATTGGCTATAAACATTCATAAAACAGGGCCTAGGCGCTGCAGCAGGCAGATGGGCTTATCGAGACTGCCATTCAATTAAAATATATTAAAAACTTCATAATATATATATAGTTTTATTTTAATTTTTTATTTATATTGAAGTTAAATCACTTAAATATACAAAAAAAAAAAAAAAAAAAAAAAAAAAAAAAAAAAAAAAAAAAAAAAAATCATGATTTTTTTTTAATAAAAAAATCAAGTAAAAAAATCAGTTGATTTTTTTCATTTGATTTTTTTCGTGCCATCCCTGCCAAAATCTAAGCAGTCTCTGAGTATAATTTAAACCCTTCCGACACACCATGTCCCGGGTGACGCATGTCCCCGGAATTGGAGGGGGCTCAAATTCTTGATTTATATCTAATTCTTTGAATGTTATTCGCAACAGAGATGCTATTGCATCAGTCTCTTCATAATATCCCTAATATATTGGACACTGCTTTTTGATCACTCTATTCGCATAACTCCTCTTTAAGAAGAGCTATTACGACTAGTATTCTCACACCGTTTCATCCACTCTTTGACCAACTCCCTGATCAAAGACTTCACCGCTTTGCTAATTCTTGCATTTATTTTAATGGAGAAGTCTAAATTATTCTTCTTTCTACTATTTTCCTAACTTACAATGACTTGCAAACTTTCAAACGTCGTGAATTGGATCATGTCAGCCTTTGATTTGATCCACCTGATTTTGGTTCTTTACTCTAACATTCGTGGATTATGGGTAGGCCTTTGACCCTTACCTACCTGAGAAGATAAAAAAAACAACACACATGCACACGCACACACACACCTACACACACACCCATATATAGTATATATATATATATATATATATATATATATATATATATATATATATATATATATATATATATATATATATATATATATATATATATATATATATATATATATATGGAAAGACTCAAGTCTAGGCCTTTTCCAGCGAAAAAACTTTTATATTTTGACATCTATTTTTAATATATTTGAATATTTTTCTTAAGCTTAGTTAACTTGGATTAATTAAAAGTTTGTTCCCTGTATTATTCATTATTTACGTAATTTATTTACCTGTATTTTTACAACATAAAACACTTAATCTTGGTTTCGTATTTCTCAGCGTTGTGCACGATAATAATTTTTTGTTACTCTACATTTCATAAACCAGAGTTATCAACACTACATATTTAAAGGCGTGTTCTCGGCAACAATATTACGTAAATCTTAAGATGTATTCATGTCAAACAAATAAAAATATTTTATCACCAAGAACATTAAAATATGTTTATATTCGATAATGAATAATTGTTGCACGTGGTGACTTTTGGAGGTTGAATTTCCAAGTTTACTTGGAGAGTCACACCTGAACACAGAGTCCTTCTACAGTACTTAACATTAGAAGAATAGAGAAGATCTAGTGAAAATTCAAGTGGTAGAGAAAACTTAATTCTAACAAAATGACTATACCAAAAAAGTAATCAACATGCTACATAAGTTTCACCTTTATATCACAAGAGTATACTGGCATTAGAATATATAAACTTTAGCACCATTAGAAATTTTTATAAACCTTCTAATTCATCACAATCATTTTTTAACATAAAATATGGCCTTACATTTATTAAATTTTCACATTGCACTTGATTATTCTTATTTATGTACACTATTGCCAGATAGCTTTGCTATGGGATAGGGGCCATGATATACGGGTTCTATTGTGTTTCTGCCATACTGCTGCTTTTTAACTAGTACAAATTTTGCATCTTGCAGACTATTTGGTACCTATATTTTTGGGTTCTTGGCAGTAAATTCGGGAGACAGAGGGAGGCCTAGGAATAATTTTAGTTTTTCAGTGTAAGTTTTAATGGACATGGGAAAGGAGGACTCCAGCTGATCTATTAAGGCTTTAGGGAGAGTCGGATTTTGGCACATCATTAAGATGGCAGAGGTGATTTCTTCTGAGTTCAATGGGGCAGTACGCAGACATAATAGCACAATGTGGAGAAGGCCCATGCCAATACTACATCTTTCAACTCATCCGACAGCATGGCTCACAAAGATCTCAACAATGTTCTATGAGAGTTTTGGATGAGGCCATTTTGGGGTATAAGCAGAGGTAAGTTTATGCCGGGATCCTAACTCCTCACATGCACTCTTGAATAAGTCTTACATAAACTGGTGCCCTATCGTAAGTTCCCACCACTCCAGCCGTGGGTAGAAATTCTCTAGTAATTACCTCCACTATGGTAGAGGATTCTATGTTTTTCAAGGGGAAAGCAAAGAGATAGCGAGAGGACCTATCAATCGATGTTAACAGGTACTTGTAGTTTTTGCATTGAGGCATTTTAAGAATGTCAGTATGGACAACTTTAAATTTGACCGATACTGGCCTATAAGATTCATATGGAGTGCTTATTCTGCGAAAAGATTTAGACCTCTGATGCATCACAACTTTGTGCAAATTGCTTTACATACCTTGGCATATTTTTCTATACAAATCGCTTTCTAAGGGATACCAGAGTTTTCTTAACACCCAAATGCCCTAAACAGTGAGAAATGTAAGAAATAAAAAAGAAAGACAAGGATTTTATAACAAAGACACGTGGTGAAAGTGGAATATATTCATCAACGACCAGGGAGAGTGCGTCATTCCGATAATAATAGAGTCTTTGTGTAAGCACAGGTTTCTCTTGGTTATTTAAATATTTTTTGAAGTTGTACATCTAGCTACTTCTCTGCTGCTTGGAATTATTTAGGTCAATCATCTTACACTGAAAAGTTTAAATACTTCATTATGGAAATATTGGTACTGATGCAAAAAGTGCATAACCGTCATCCTATTGAAGAATTCTGCTGGTGGTGCATCCAGAAACGTGAAGATCTCCATGGATACCTCTGGAATGACTTCTGCTTCAGACATCTGATCTCCAGGTTGGAGAGAAGAGCTTATTGCTAAATCTATTTCTACTTTTTCCGCGCAAGGAAAGAGGTAAATTTGATTATGTTCAATGGTTCTCTGTTGATTTCTACTCGTAGTACCTGCAAGAATATTTTCTTCTGATTCTTCTGATTTAATATGATGTACAGTCAAATCCTACTCAGACAAGAAAGTTAGGTATCGCTGCTCCCTGCTTGCGATTAGCGCCGCCCTTTTTAAGGACTGTGACTGAAAATTGTCACAAAACACTACCTTTCTTGCTTCTACTATGTTGGTAAACCTAATTGTTTTAACCAAGGCAAGGAGTTCCTTGCTGTATATACTGTAACCAATTTCAGTCGGATTCAACCGATAACTGTAAAATACCAGCGGAACTGTTTTTTTCCTTTTCTGTAGAAACTATTACATCAGCCAAGGCTGTCTGACTTGCATCAGTGAAAACAGAAATTTGAGCATATATTGAAGGAAACCCAAAGGTATAGCATTTCTGAGGATCAATTTGGCCGAGTATTGAAGGCTTCTTCTGCCTCAGGATTCCATTTTATTCTGCGTTGAGAGTATGGCGCACCTTTGAGAAAGGAAAGAAGAGGAGGAATAATTTCAGAAATACCAGGAAGAGAAGAGCGAAAATAATTTAGACCACCTATGAAAGAACGCAGATCTTTGATAGTTTTGGGTTTTGGGATATTCATAATAGCCGTGGTTTTATCCTCATTAGGGAGCATGGAGCCTTCGGACACATCAAAACCTAAATATGTAACCCGAGACTGTCCAATTTGGCACTTATCAGCACTAAGTCTCAAATTAAAAGCTTTTAACCTATCCAGTACCATTTCTAAAATCTTTATATGTTCATCATGAGTAGAAGTAGCAATGAGGATATCATCAATATATATATATATAATATTATATAATAATAATTATTATATTATATTATACTATATATATTAATATATATATATAATATATATATATATATATATTATATATATATATATATATATATATATATATATATATATAAATTAGGAATTTTAGAAAGAATTAACGATATGTGTTTCGCAAAACTAGTGGGACTGGAGAAAGCCTTCTACAATACTATTATATGAGAAACTGCCAAAAGGAGTATTGATAGTTAAGAACTTTCTTCAATCGGGGTGGACTGTAAGATTATAAAATGCCTTCTTTAAATCTAAAACAGAAAATACTTTGCACCCATGAAGTAAGTTAGCAAAGTCATTCAAGTTAGGAAGATTGAAGTTGTCTCGAACAGCTCTTTTATTGAGTAATCTCAAATCTGCCACTATTCATACTCCAACACTAGGTTTAGAAAGTACTGAAATCGGAAATCCCCAAGGCGAGTGTGAGGGAGAAAGTACTCCAGTATTTAATAACCTGCCTATCTCTTCATTTGCCTTATCATATAAACTAGTAGGGATTCTGCGAATTTTAATGTTTATTGGGGAACCCATAACTATAAATTTATATAGAATAAATTCATTTAAGGAATTTTCTTCAGCAGGGGAAAGGGAAAATTTGGCAATACCAGGGTTCATACTTTCTGGAAAGTCAGGGAAAGTCAGGAAAAAAAATTGGTCAAGGATAGTCAGGGAAACGTTTTAAGATATACTGAAAGTCAGGGAAATTCCAAAAAAGTCAGGGAAATTTTAAAATTTCAAAACATATGAAGAATGATCCATGGACCAAGTTACATATTTTTGATATATTTTATTTTCGCTTAGCTGGCATAATTGTGGAATGAGAGATGTATTTGATAAAGTGAATGAAAAGATGGGTGAGGAATGAATTCCATAAATCTACTTCTTCCTGTTTCTTTCTATTTTTAGTTCACTATTACCTACTATTCTTCCTATTCTGTTCGCAGAGGTTGTTCCAAGTTCATCCTTCCGATTGAAGGTGATTGGTATTTGGATGTGTTTTAGACTGTATGACTTATGACTTAATCTGTTTATATGTTTTTCTTTTTAGGGAATTATACTTTTTGAGGTGTTTTTTTTTTTTTTTGAGGTTTGACGAAGTGATTTGATTTTTGTGCAGTTGAAGGTATTTATTATTTATTTATAAAATGACTTCAAACGAAAAAAACAACTTTAATGACCAGTGGTTGGACGTCAAATTGAATCTTGGTTCATTCCTGTTCACAGATTTACAATGTCTCGTACTAAATATTATGGAAAGATTCTTTAAGTCTATAAAAATGCCTGCTAGCATACCAAACACTAAGGCTTTTTGGCATTAGATATTATCATGACAACTTGAATGCCAGACTGTGCAAATCAAAATGTCAGAAAAAATATTAGAAAGATATCCTCTGAAGTACAAGCCTGTCCAAGGGCTCTCATCATTGGATCCTAGTATAGTGTAATTTTTCATCAGCCAGAACAAGGGAAACACAAAGATTTGACTTATTGCTAGAGGCATTGTACACGCATAAGCCAATCACAGATCTGTTGCTGAAGAAGCAAAAGCAGCAATAGCTCTAGCTTTGGCAGTAAAGCTTCATTCTATCCTCTTGAATTAAATTCAAAATATTTTTGAATGGTGATTGTCCTTCTAAGAGACTTGATGAGTTTTTTTCTTCTATAGTACCTGGGAATCATGTTATGTGGAATTGGTTATTATTAATTAAATTAGGACTGATATTTTCGCATGGAAATACGACAGTAGAAGGAGGGTTTTTCTGTAAATAAGCATTTTCAGTGGAGAATCTGAAAAGAACAGAGTCTGATTTCTCAAAGAACAGTGCTCAATGCTATAAGATCTCATGAAAGTATTCATAATTCAAAAAGTTCCTATCACTCAAAAAATGTTCACAAATGTAAGAGCTGTCGCATAGGAGATATGAAGAACATCTCAAAGAGTGAAAACAGAACCAAAAGGAAGAACAGAACTTACACGAAGAAACAAGAATATTATCCATACGAAACGGCAATAAACTTGAAGAGTCAGAGAAAGATGTTAAAACTGAATAGCTTTAACAGAAGAAGAGCTATATAAATCAAAAATTCAAAGCTTGAAGTAAGCAAAGTTAATCTAAATCTCTCGCCATCTTAGAATTTTGTTGATCACAGTGACGCTATTCACCTAGTTATTAATGTAAGCTTTTAATTTATTTCTCTTTTTGTATAAATAAAACTGTTTACTTTTGGAAAAAATAAAAAAGGTATAGGCTGATTACTAAAAAAATTTTTTTTTGTTAAATTCATCCATGATGATGAACCATTTCTCAAGTAAATTTTCAATATTTAATGTATGAACTGAGTAAATAGGCTGCAATAATGATTAATAGATATTTTATACACCAAAAATAACGAACAAGCTGGTCAGGGAAAATTTGCAGATTTGGTCAGGGAAAGTTAGGGAAAGTCAGGGAAATCAAATTCAAAATTTCAGTGTGAACCCTGAATACCTATTTCACTCGTATTATTAAAATCACTTTTATTATTAAAATGGCTTTTATTATTAATATCACTTTTATTCATACTTATTTCATTTCTTTTTCACTTGTAGGAGGCATTGTCCTGATAGCTACCCCAGGGATACAATTATTATTTTTATTTCTCACAATACCATCGTTATTTAAAATTTTATATATATCATCAAATGTAACTTTATATTCACCTAATAGATCAGAATAAAGGGAAGGCGCGGAAGGGAGTTTAGGAGATAGAGTTAAATTTATATAATTAAAATCATTTGTTATGGGCAGTTGTTCAGAGTCAGTCCCTTGAATGACTTCACAAAATAGACCAGCTGTGGCATCAGTAATTATATTTAAGCTAAAATCTAAGTAAAATTTATATTTATTAAAGAAATCTACCCCTAAAATGTTATCAATTACATCAGCTATTAAAAATTGATGTTCAAATTCTCTTTTTAACAAGAAATTAACGTTTTTAGTTAATACAATCATAAATATTAATCTGACTTCCATTGGTAGCTGTAAGAAAGCCAAGAGAATATTCTTTTCCTCTGCAGAAGCCTTTAAAATAGAAAATGAACTCCCTGTATCTAATAAAAATGATTGCTTTGAATTAGCGTCATAGATACGAAGTAGGCGATTAAATGCAAATTTTTTACATTCGTGTACATTTAAAACTTTGGGAAGCACTGACCCATTGCAAGAATCTGCATTCTCAACCCGCATCGCAGTATTTTGACTTGGAACTAAAGGTTCCAGCCCAATAACTGACTTTTCGCTACCTTGATAATGCATATTCTTACTCTTAATACTACTATCGGAGGAATTCAAATTTTTCCCATACCAAGATTCATTTTCACTCGACTGAGATGCTTTTTCGCATAAAACCGATGGTTTTACGCCATTAGTCGCATTTTATTGGAATGAACACGAACCTGGATATTATTTTTATCAGCATGCAAAAGTGTATAAAAGTTTTTAAATATACATTTGTAATTATTATTAGTGTTTGGTGGGAGGTAGCTTTCCTCTCTTAATCGTTCAATGTTTTTAAAACTAGTTTTGTACTTTCCAATTTTTCGAGTTACCACCTGGTTAAAGCGCACTTTCTTTGTACAGGGACGTAACTCCACCCCATACTTAGTTTCCCTGTGAAAGTAGGGAAGTAGGTCCAGCGTTGCTTTGTGATGGAGCTTGTGCCACCAAATGAGCCATTTTGCAGGTGCCTCCTTGGCACCTAGTAGCCAATTCACGGAATGTGAAATTGTAGTTGCAGAGTGCCCCATCCTTTCAAAATCCTGAAGGTGATCGACGGCAGTAGCGCAACCTCTGTTCCAGCCTTGAGAGCGACCTCTGTCCCATCTATTATCATTACGAAACATCCGTAGATCCAATTGATTCACTCGATATGTGAGGGCCTCAAACTTCTGGAACAGCTCGCTAATTTGATTAGATATTTGGGCCAAATCTTTGCGTGAAATGTGGTGGTCTTTCCTAGGTTGGGGAACACTTGCCCTGGCAGGTGCGAAAGTGTTCACAGCATTGACCGAATAATATTGATAGAGTTTTGACTTACGACGTTGTGATTCCATAAACACATCAGCTGCTTCAGCCAATTTATGAATATCCGAATCCCCCTTTCCAATTACCGTTTTAATAAGGCTACAAGATCACTCAGATAGTAACACCGAAGAAATCTGCCTTCATAAGGTTTTCATTTGTTGTTAGGAAGCCTATTGATAACTGCGAACTCCTGAATGATAGCATCTAATTTCTGTGTTAAGGTATGCTGTAGGCTTTTCACCAGGGTTTAAGCTCCTGCTGGAATAAGGTTTCAGCTTTCTCTTTATCAGACGGAGCATAAGTTTCAGTTACAAGGCGAACCAATTCTTCATATGTTTGTTCGCTGATAGGAGGGCGTATTCTTGAAGTTATAGCCGAAGGAAGAGAGACTTTTTCGTATCATCCACAAAATATAGGCTAAATAGAAATTCCACTCTGTCTAACCACTTTCCCATATACTTTTTTTTCAAAACGAAGAATATCTTGCACAGAGAGTACATTCCTTGTTCTTCGATGTGGTTCGGGTGATTGTTCTGGGGTTTTTTTTTTTTGATTTGTATTGTGTGAGAACGATCACTCTCACCCGCTATGCTAAGATTAGTGCTGCGATCGTTGTTCCTATTTAGATTTTCATTTTGTCCGTCAATATCATTTATTTCATTTGTTTCAACATCTACATGATGTATGGAAATTTCAGACTGTGGAATATTTATATTTTGAGCACCAGTCCTGCTTCTTGTCGAAGTCTTCATTGTAAATCGAATTTTTTTTCGGACTAACCAAAGATTTACGCAGGTTAGGGGCTTAGCCTATTAAGTTTATTGATTTAAAGCCTACCTTAGTCAGTATCCTATTTATTAAAGGCGATATTGGAGTTTAGTAAAATTCTTGTTTTAATTTTTTTTTATTTTACCACGACAATCTTAGACCACATTTCACTTGAAAATTTTTATTTCACTGTTTTATTAGTTATTTTGTAGTAAAAGCACTTGACTCACTTCAAGTACACAATTACCATAGTAAACTAATGTTGTAAAATTATTTAAAAAACAAATTAAAACACCATTTATTTATAAAAATATTTTTGCTGCAATAATAATGGTTGTAGCTTATATAGGCCCTAAGACAGGACAGATAGTTCAGTAGGCTAGGGCTCTAAACTAGGTCTTGCCTAGTTTTATTTAAAGTTTTTTCTTTATATTTATTTTTATCACTTTTATAATTTTAGAATATTCTCTTTCTTGCTTTAATGTTATTTATGAATGCGATAAAAAATAGGTCTTTAAATTCTTTTGTTGAACGCATATATACGCGTGCAATTATGAACTCGTGCTTAGCCTAGCCATATACGGGCCTATTTTTCCACTGTTATTATTTTCACTGATATTTATTTATTTTTTTAAAATTTGTTATTATATATTTATATATTATATTATTAAGAAATATATTAAAGATATTATATTATATTTATAATATTATATTATACTATCTATTATATATATACTATATATTAATAATAACTTAATATCTCTCTTTATACTATAGCTCATATATATAGTTAATTTCCAAGTTCGTAATTATTTCTGTTTTATTTCTTTATTGTTAGTTCGTATGCCACTCTGGAGTCACCAATGTGGAAAGACTCAAGTCTAGGTCTTTTCCAACGAAAATACTTTTATATTTTTCACTTCTATTTTCAATATATATTGAGTTTTTTTTTCTTAAAACTTAGAAATGAATATTCTGTTATATGATTTTTCTATATTTAGGATTTTAAATACGTTTATTTACCTTGTACTTTTTTACACTATAATACACTTAATCTAGGCTACGTATTTCTCAGCGTTGTGCACGCTAATAATTTTTCGCTACTCTACATTTCAAAAACCAAAGTTACCAACATTACATAAAGGCGTGTTCTCGGCAACAATATTACGTAAATCTTAAGATATATTCAAGTCAAACATAAAAATATTTTAATAACAAAGTAAAACCATTCTTTAATGTTTTATTCTATTAATGCCCAAAAATTTAGACTATATATACATACTATATATAATATATAATATATATACTTATATAATATATATATATATTATATATATATATTATATTATATAATATATATATATATATATATAATATTATTACTATATATATATATATATATATATATGATATATATATATCATATATTATTGTATATATATTATATTACAGTAGGCGACCCTACACTCAGTATGCTACTCGTGGCTTAGTCACGATTCCTCTTTAACATTTAGATAAAAAAAAACGATCAACTTATTTTACCAAATATCATAAATTCTCTATCTCTTTTTGCAAAAATTGCTCAAATGAAATAAAAAATACTTACGTAATAAATATTTAAAATATTATGTAAAATTGAAACAAAAAAGTGTAAGAATCAACGCTATTATAAATGCTATTTTTCAATCCAATTAAAAGCGGACCTCTGTATTCGTGCCCAAATCGAATAGCGGGGATGATTGCGTAACGGTGAGAATTTTCCTATATAAAATTGTGTATATCCTGTGGCATTCTGGTAGTTCTTTTTGATGTTGATTCTCTTCTTTAAATATAATAGTGGAGAGACTAAGATACTTTTATTTATTTATAACGTATATTATATATATATATATTATATATCACAATATATATATATAAATATATAATATATATAGTATTATATATATATATATATTATAATATATATATTATAGGCTAAAACTTTGCTTAGAATTGGTGGGTTCTTTTGTTGAGCAAGCACCCTATATAAGAGGTATTTAATTTAAAAATCCATATTGAGATTGAATTGTTTTATTTCAAACATAAAGTAAAGATATTCCAATAGAAAGGTAAAGAAGTCACAAAAGACCCTTCTGATTGAAATGCTCTCTCTTTCTTCGTAGGCAAATTAGTAGTCACGGACTTCCCAGCGCGTTTACCATTTCTACCCACCCCTTGCTGCTCTTCTTTATTGGTGCGAGAATTTGTGATATTGAAATTGACCCCCAGTCTGCCAAGCCCTTCCTTCGAAATCTTTTACCTCGTCTTAGCCGAAAAGATGTCTCGGTTTCTTAAGTTTGTGAGGAGTTCTGGAGAGAGAGGTTATCTTGATGAGATCTATTTTCTTCTGTGGAGCTCTCTATATTATTGAAATTAATTTTTTAATTCATGTATCTGAACAAGAAGTATCTCAACAGCGAACGATGTTGTTATTATAAATCAATTTTCACTTCGACTTATGCTAAAATTTGCTCGCGCAATCTTAGCATAGTACGAACATTAAGTAAATTTTTTAGCAAAGTCTATAATGGTGACTACATTACTTCCCCGCAAGCCTAAAACACGGAGTGAAGAGAAAAAGTAATTGTTTATGTTTATAATAATTATACAGTACATAAAAACTAACCTTCAGTCAAATGATATATATATTTGTGGGCATTTAACAATGCTAACACAGAAATAAAATATTTAAGAGCAAGCAGTTAACTGTAAAAGATACAAGTAAAATTCATTTTTTAGCGAAGGAATATCTAACATGTTAGCTAGTTTAAAAATAACCATATACAAACATTTTAAAGGCAAAAATAGTATTATCAATGAAAAATTGTTAAAGAATATTCAAATACGAGCAATAACTGGTTACATCCGAAGCTAGTAATAAGCAAATATTCAAATATTTTAATACATAAAAACAATTAATGTTAATAATGGCGCAAAAAAGAAAGGTTAGCCATTTTAAAACACAAGCATTATTGGTCATATCTGTTAGATGTAAAAAAGAGTAATAAGCCAAATATTCAAGATATCTTTTACAAATTATGATATTGAACAATTAAGTTATTCACAAGAGGTTATTAAAATAAGCCACATTTGAAATCGAACCGTCGAATTTCCAAGGAAAGGTTCCAGTATAAGGCTTCTAATGTATCCATTGATTTGATCAATGCGCACGTAAATAGTTTTTCCAAAGCTGTGTAGGGTGACTGGGAAGAGAAACATTGACTTTGACATTATGTAGAGTACTAAGTGTTGCTTTAAATTTAAAAAGTTCCTTTATTTGAAAAAATTTCTTTATACATAAAAGGGAGCGGTCACAGAATCATTTGGAATTTGAAAAGGAATCAGAGTTCGTAAGTGGAATCAAAAATGAATTTCTTGCCCATAATCCAAACTTAAAATGTAGATAAAGAAATCCATACCGTTAAAGGGAAGTTACATATGTAGAGGCGAAGTTGCTTCAAATTTAGGTCCTTTATTTGAAAAGAATTTCTTCATACATAAAAGGAGCGGTCACAGAACCATTAGAATTTCGAAAAGTAATCAGAGTTTCGTAGTGGTAATCCAAAAAATGTGAAATTTCTGCCCATTAATCCAAACTTAAAAATGCCTGAAAGAAATACATACCCGTAAAGGAAGTTAACATATGTCTGACGATGAATCCTCGAACTGTGAGACTTGTGAAAAGATGAGACCATAATCCAAGATTAATTAAAAATGAAAATTGAAGTCACCCGTATCGATAATGTTCGTTTGCTTGAGTCATCTTCTCGGAGTTTTCTGTCGATGCAGAATTTTTAGTATTTTGTTTTAGTTTTTTTCTTTTTCTTCATTTTGTTTGCTTTACAAAAGGCGTTGATTGAAGTTCTGGGTTGTCTTCTTCCGGTGTTCACCAAATTATTACTAGGGTACGCTATGCTATGTTGGTGGTTCTTTCAAATTGTGAGCAAGCCCCTACTATAAGAGGATGATGGTAAATTTAAAGATCCAATATTTTGAATTTGAGGTTTTTATTTATTCAAACATAAGTAATATTCAATGCAAGTAAAAAATTTGTGATCGAAATTCGGAGTCGCAGCCCTTCCTTGAAATTTACCTTCTTTGCCCGAAACCGAAAGTGTGTTTTTAAGTTTGTGAGGAGTTCTGGAAGAGTTATCTTGAAGTGAGATCTATTTCTTCTGACTCTTTTTATTGATGAATTTTTAATCTGACTGAAGAGTATCTCAACAGGACGGGTTTATATATCATTTCACTTCGACTTATGCTAAAATTTTGTTCGCGCAAGTCTTAGCATAAGTACCGAAACAATAAAAAATTAAAATTTAATTGCGGAAAACTGTAAAAAAAAAAAAAAAAAAAAAAAAAAAAAAAAAACACACACATATCTCAAAAACTACAATAGCTACAGCGAAAAGGAATACAATTTTTGGATCCTTGTAAAATTTTAGTTAGGAAAGTTGTAAAAAAAAAAATAAATAAATAAAATAAATATTGGCTATTTTTTTTGGTTGGGTTTTCCCGGCCGGAACCTTGGAAAAGTTCCGGACGGAAGTTCCGGCCGGAACCGGAAACTTTTCGACTTCAGCCACACCTTAACATTATATCTACTTAAAACTTGTACTGATAACAAGTGGAAAGCTCTTCTAGAAAAGTATTCTGGCAACTGTCATTATCCATTACTGTGAAGCTACTACTTAGTTTCTTTCTGTAATGCGTCAAAATATTTGGATTAAGAGTAAAACAAATATTAATTTAATTAAGCTTTTAAAAAAAAAGGAGGGGGAGGAATATGACTTATATATAAAGATTCATACCGGTCTTCAAAGGATTTAAAAAAGCTTTTTTCAGTAGGAGGTAACTCGTTTGAGGATATAAGTTGGTTCATCCTCCACATAACATGGAGAGCAACTTATTTCCTACAGCACAAATTTTTCAAATTCAAATGTTCAATTTAAGTGTATTTTTTAAATTCTTATTTTTAAAATATTTCCAAAATTTTTTCCTTGAACAGTATAGTTAATATTTTTGTTTTGTAGTTAGTTCTATTTTAAAGTTAATTTCTTCTTCTTCTAATAAATAATACAGAACAATCATAAAATAATAATAATAATAATAATATAAAAAAAATAATAAAATAATTAAAATAAAATAATTAATAATAATAATATTACCCCTAAATTATTATTTATTCACCAGGTTTCTAGATTCTAGAGCAGTGGCACAAAAAAGATCAAATATTTAAACCAACTGATTTTTTTTACGTATTTTTTTTTATTAAAAAATCATGATTTTTTTTTTTTAAATTTTTTTAGGCCACTTTTTTTCTACATTAATAATTAATCCTACCTATTACCTAATTAATGATAATATTATTTCCTCGTACATTGAATAAGTAAATTTAATTAAATGTTGTATGTTTTTTTCAAAAATCATTTTTAATAAAAAAAAAATAGTTAGAACACTCGGGTTATATACAGTATATAAAAAAAACTACCTATAATATATATATATATATATTATATTATATAATTATATATATATATATATTTATATATATATATATTTTAAAGCAAAGAACATATAATGAGAAGCGTAAAGAATTAACGTTGCCTTTCTCGGGTAGTTGAACCACGCATGTTGCGCCTTTTGAGGACAATATTTGCCCGGTGCTATACAAAACTGAGCTATCCTCCAAGGGTTTTCTTTACATCTTATTATAATGCTATTATATGCTAATATTTAACATTCTATATATATATATATATTATATATATATACTAAATATATAATATTATATAAATAATATAATATATATATATAATATATAATCCTATATATATATATAATATATAATATTATATAATAATATATATATATATATATATAATATATATTAATATATATATATTATATATTATATATATATATACTATATATATATTATATTATAATTACTATATATATATAATTATAATCCATATAACTAACATATATATATATATATATATAATAACTATAATAACTCATACATACAGACTAGACCATCACATCTTGGCGGACATAAAATACCTGGTACACCACCCCATCTCACAGAAAAAAAATGACTTTACATAACAATAAATATTTACCTAAACTACCACTACGACCCCGTACACGACGGTTATCACACCAATGTGGAGTATCATGCAGATATATGCTTTGTCGGATTCGCCACAATGGCTTTAAAATGAAACCCTAAACGAGTGCACCAGTGATTGTTCATAATAAAAGAAAGCGGAATAAGTGTAAGGCGTAAAAACTTACTGTCACAACAAACATGATTAGCTTTATGAGAATTTGCTTGTGGGAGGGGGAAATGTGATTCCGTTTCTTCTTCCTTGTTCAACGGATGAAGCTGCTCGGGTTACGTAATTCCCAAAAACTGGTCGACACAAGGGCTACAGTAGAACCCTACAACGAATTCCTGCAAATGCCATTTACACGATTTAAAAATTTTGTGTGTTTGGTGTTGCTCTTTTCTGGGCTAACAGATAATCGGTCCAAATATTCTTCAAAGAAAACTGTGTCAGATACCAAGTTTACCTACAGGTTCTATATGTGATTCTCTTGCCACAGTTACTCACAAACGAAAAAGCATTTATGCCTATTCCAGCAAGATGGTACACCTGCCAATACGTAAACTGGATCTGTCATTTTGGACTACCAATACATACCGTTTTTCACAGGAGAGGAAAGTACCATCAGCAAGGGGGTTTTGGCCTCCCCGGTCTCCCGACCTCTCACCATGCGACTATATCCTGTGGGGATTTCTAAATCTAGAGTCTACCAAAACAATCCCAGAACAATTGACACATTGAAAAAACAACATACGTAAAGAGATTTCCAACATCCCACAACGTGAATTGAGAGAAATGTTATCAATAACATGCTTAAACGTGCAGAACTTTCCTTTGTTCTTGACGGGAGAACAATTCGAACATAGACTTTAAATCTCTTGCTCTGTTAATTAAACCGTAGGTTAAAGTGTCCTATTATTGTCCTATTACTTTATTACTACATTTTGGATTAGACCAGACGTACGTACGTAGGTAGGTAGATTTATTATTGATATTCCTTTTTCTAGATGGGGCCGATTTTATGTGCGCCACTCTGCAAAATTTTATATTATATAAATATTAATATAATATAATATACTATATATATATATATAATATATAATTAATATAAATTATATATAATAGATATATATATATATATAATAATATTACTTATATACTATTATATATACATTTATATATACAATGTAATATACTACTTATCATATTAATAATATATAATAGTAGTATATATATATACCTATATATATAGAGCTATATATATATATTATATATATTAAATATTATTACTATATATATATATATATTATTAATATTCTATAATATAATATATTATAATATATATTAATTTTAAATCTTAATTAAACTAAATAATTATATTTACTAAACTTATTATTAATTAGGTAATAATTTAGGATTTATTAATAATTTTAATAAATAATAATTAAAAAAGCAATCTGTCTAAAAAAAAAAAAATCTCAAAAAATCTCCAAACCCCGTTCTAGAGTATAAAAGCTACCGTTTTGAGTGTGAAAATATTGTTTCATATTTAAAGTTTTTCAAGGTATAGTAGTCGAAGGCTCATTTTATCATGATATTTTTCCACATATATCATTTTCTATATATTATTTTTATGCATAATCATAACTGAGTAAAATGAACAAATCAATTACTGAATGTTATAAGAAAGCATTGAAAAAAGTAGAAGAAAAAGTTCGATTAGTTCCGGCCGGAACCGGACTTCCGAAAAAGTCGAAGTCCTGCACGGAACCTGGTTCTCGGTACATCCCTAATTATATATATGTCTAAATTAGTAATGACTAATACCGTATATACTATATACTAAAATGATTACTAATTATATAGTAGTATATATATATACTTATATATATATATATATATATTCCTATATTGATAAATATAATAACTTTATTATTATAATATATACATATATATTATATATATTTTATATAATCTATGATTATATAATAATCTATATATATAACATATATATATATATAAACTATATATATAACTACTTATATACTATATACTTACCAGCATACACACAGTACAAACACCTAACTTTATATCAATATAAATAATATATCAATATATTTAATAATATTTATTATATATATATACTTCATTACTACTACCTTCTTTTACCTAGACTGGGGTATAGTAAAGGTGCGCAAACATGTACTGAGAAACAAAAAAGTAGGACTGGTAAATGAAGATGAACGCAGTCGAAAAAGAAAGCCCAGCCCTTACCCGCACTCTTTACAGTATACCTTTTAGTTGAGAACTCTGTATAATGCAGTCAGAGAAAATCCAAACTAGCCAGCTCACAGGGGACCATCGCTTCAACGGATATCCTCACATATGGCAATCTCGTCAGTAGGGTTTCATCCCTTGCCCAGTAAGTTGGTATTACAACCATATCCCCTTCAACAAATCACAAGCCAATTCCATCCTTTCGCACCTCTTCTTTCTCGCCGTCTGCCAAAACTCACATTTCTTCTTCCCCAGAGTATCCATTTACCTGACTCAATCCACCTTTTTAATATCGGAATCCGCAGAAAAAACAAACAACATCCCACCGCACTGGTCGATTCACACAGCACACTTCACCACTATATTTCCGGCTTAACCAACCGACATATTTTCCATCATTCTCACAGACCAAAACCACATTTCTCAGTCGTACTTTTGATTTATTCTCTCATTTACCCCTAGATGTATGTAATAAACAAATTTTTTAAAAAAATACACCCGCATTAGAACAAAGAAATGTTGTTGAGGAAGACGGAAGAGACGGAAGAAAAACATTGAGTTCTTTTAGTTATTAAACAATGAAAACAACCTTTCAGTAAACCGGAATTGACACAAATTATCCAATAAAACAAAATATTCTCTGATTTCTTTATTTTTTTATTATTTTACCCACTAAAAAAGTTAGTATAGATTAATGCACCAAAGGTCCATCCGCCGGCCACGGCTAACTTTTTACTTATATCGACCCATCACCTCAGTACGCTTGCACCCACACCCTGCAAGGGCCCCCCCGACAGATCCGCTAAATTCTTCTACGCACCACAATGAACTTTCTCTGTTCTAAGTATGGTTTCATGTCCTCATCTTTTATATTGGGAATTCTTTTTACAACCGTGAAAACACGCCCCATAAGATTGTTTCATCTAAGTGTCAGAACAATTTGAATCATCTTTATTTCAGCACTATACTACCCACCAAATGAGCTGATAAAATATCTACTTGAGGAATAGATACCATTTACCTGTCATTCCACCAATTTTCCTACTCACACGCTTCCTTGCCATCATTCCTGTTCCCTTTTCTTCTCCTTCTCCTCCTCCTAAGCATTAACATCCTTAAATATTCTCTCAAATTCAGACTACTCTGTTCCCTAGCTTGCTCACCCCCAAATCTAACATTTAAGCCTCTCACACCGAGGATTCCACACACATTACTCTCCCTTCACTCACAATATAACCTTACTCTTTATCTTACGTTTACTTTCAAACCTCCTGTTCTCACCACTACTGCCAAATCTCTCATACGAAACCTTTCTCAAAACTCTCTCACTCAGATTCGCCATCACAAAATCATAATCGATCTCCGCTACTATCAATTAGTAGACACCCTCATCGTTTTTCCATTCCCTCATTCAACACCTACTTCCTGCTAACCCTTCACCTCTATTCTTTTCAATAACCCCTCCATAATTACAAAATTTGCAGAATAACCACAGGAGACATAACACATTTCTCTCTCAATTTGCTATTAATATTATTTTATAACTAATTCCTTTCGACTCGATTTTATTCTTACACACGCTTCACTATCGTCACAGATACTTTTGATTTTTGATTCTATTCAGACCTACCACCAACACCATATTATACCACTTAGCATTCTTGCCATAAGAGCTTCCTTAATATTGAATCCTATCATTACGCCATCATTGTTGCAAATCATAAAATCCTAAATACAATATATTCTCTCTTCTTCATTCAGTTCTCAATCATCTTTTCGCCGATTACCTCTTACTGTTGATTAACAATTCTTCTCTACCACTTACTAAACGCACTTTGTTCTTCCACATCTCAGTCCTTCAGTCACTCGTACGCACTCTTTCTGACCAGAGAATACCGGAGGCATATATCGCTTGGCAACCACTTAAAAACATATTCAGGTAAAACATAATTTTCCCAAATAATTCCTACAACATCAGATACTCTTATAGGCCCGCACTCACCATCGGTTCGAATAAGAGGTTACTATTGCTGTTCTTCCACCATACCATCTTTCAGAACATTAATACACCTCCTACTATAGCGACTATGAACCTCGCTCTTTATTCTACTACAAGTTTCCTATCAGATCCAATATCAATCATTCATCTCCTCGTCCGTCCCCTTGAGTCATTTCACCAGTAATATTAATTCTTATTTACCTGCATTATATACCATTCTTTCACTTTTCCATATAACTAGCCTAACTTACCTCCTTCCTTGCTAAATTGAACTCATTCCCCAAAACATACCATATTTCGTTTCTTTCTCGCACCATCAAGCTTCAACACATCATTTCACTATCCCCCCGTCATTTTTACTGTAAATGTTATCGCAGATTTGTTTCAAAGTGTAGTTCCGCTCCACACTCCTCCTCAGCATTTGCTTTCATTATTACGAGAAGCTACAATCCCTTGTTCATTTATTCCAAGCAAGATTCCTCTTATTTCTTCCATTCTTTTAAACTTTTTTAATCGCGCTTTACCTTCCAGGAGAGCTACTTTTCTATTCCCTTGTGTAAATTGTCCCCATCAATCCTCTTTCCAAATTGTTTCATTTACCTCTTTTTTCCTTTCTACGTATCTACCATGTCTACTTATCTATACCAATCCTTCTACGATTATGCTTACATCATCTTTGAAAACTCTCATCATTTCTACTTATAGATGCATCATTATTCTATATCCACGCTTTTCTTTTTTACTTTTAATGGCTTGCATCACTCTTCATTCCACCACTCTCTGTTAAATTATTACTTCCATATCTCTAGACAACCATCCACATACTTTTTCTTTTTGCTTTTACAACACTTATCCAGCTCAAACGCGATTCCATTTTCATATTGTCTTACGGCAGCACTATTTTATGTTCTCGCTCAAGATTAACCATGTGTAATCACGAGTTCAACGTGGAAATTACTTCTGCACAATGCTACCTAATATAAAATACTATAATATATAATATTACAATGTTTTACTTTAAAGTGTTCTTCACGTCGAAGCTTTAATTCTAGCCCAACTTCCTCCTTCCTTTTATCACCTTCCTTTCCATCCAAGCCCCACAAATTTAATTTTACATAAAAACATCTAAATAATGATCCGAATAATCTCTATATTTACTTTATAAGCCATCTCAGCCGAGTGTTTTTTTATTACATACACACACAGAATCTAATACGTTGCCAACTATTTAAAATCATCACGACAACCAAAAAATAATACATAATAATTCAATAAGTATTAAAAAAAATAAAATCCCTAATTTTTCACTTTAGATTTTCAATCACAATCCTCACTAACTACTTATACAACCATAATACATCTAGTTAATTGCTGTTCAATGTAAATAAATAAATCTCTACCTGATAGGTGTTAAAGCAAAAGTCACCAAGTAACTTTACACACAATCTTCCATCTCTTCCTCCACAGAAATAAATTCACTCTCCTTTCTTCGCATTTACTATTTTACTCATTATTCTACCCGAACAACTCACTATTTCAAATGCCACTTTTCATGTAATAAACAATTCCCTTTTTTTTACTCATCTCTCATGCGCCCAAATAAACGCATATTAAGAGGTTCACCTCAAATACATAAGTCAATCTGAAAACTACACTACTCACCCCATCCAAAAACATCACTCAGAATTATCCGTCGAAAAATAAATATTCCCTTCTCTCTTCAATTACCCTTTCTAGGTATTGGACACATATTATTCATAAAACCCAACATTTTACCTTGAACTCATATCAAACTTTTTTAGAAATTCAACCATTAGAAAGAACAACACCACAAGTCATCTAAGATTTGCAAACTCCTTACTCTCTCCTTCGCATTCCTTTCCTCCACAGCAACAAACACATTTCACACCACACAATCCCATTTTTACCGTTTCCTTTCAATCTTTGTTTCAGATCACATCGAGCAAGATCAAATTTGCCCCTTCTAAATCTATCCATCACCTCTTCTCCTATTAACTCTTACATTATATTCCTCTACGTATATATATATATTATATATAATATAATAATATATATATATTATAATATATTATATATATATATATATATATATATATAATATATATATATATATATATATATATAATATATAGTATATATTATATATATAATATTATATATATAAAGCTTAACGCCCTTCACAATCAGCAGACTTTTTTCTTAATTTATTAATAATAAATTTATATAATGTATATAATCATTTGTGTTTTTTTTATTGCTTCAGGCCTCCTTTAAATTATTCTTAATATAATATATATTAATATTATATAATATATATATAATAATTAATTATTATAAATTAATGTATTAATATAATAAAATTATAATAATATTAAATTTATAAATATATAACGTAATATTACATATATTTACAAATTCAATATATTAATCAATTATAATATATAATAATAATTGGAATAACAATTTGAATAATAATTAATTATACTAACAATAACTCTTCGCTCTGATTTTTTTTATTAATAATAATTAAATATATAATTAAATATGTTAATATATATATTAATAATAGTAATATAATTAGATTAATATAATTAAATAATATTAAATGTCTAGATATTTTTTTAAATGTACTTTAATCCCCACATGTATTGTTAATAACTATTATATTATATATATAATAGAGACACTATTAAGAGTGACTAATAGTCTAATACATTGACTATTGCACTCGAATTCATAAAAGTAATTTTAATAAAACATAAAAGAATAATACTAATACTTTGGTAAACCAATATTAGGATAAGAGATTTGATATAGAAGACCATATAAAAACCTCTCGGGCGAAAATATGGTATTCTTAAAATTTATGGAAGATAATCTGGATAATAATTAATTGAACAAAATTTATTTTATCTTGTATTTTATATAATATTTAAAAGCTATAAATTTTTTTTTTTATTGACTATTATTAGTTTTCTCCTGCAAAGTTTAACTCGCTCGCTTATACCTCTCGAGGAGAGAAATGAGTAAATTAGGAATTTCTAAAAACATTTATATATAAACGTCACTATTAATCAAACTCTACAATTAAATCTCATATCCCTAGATTTTAGATGTGGTGTTGTGTTTGGTCTCTCTCACTTATCTATAGATTGTCTATTACCGTAAGCAGCATAATGGCGAGTGCGTGAACACAATAGTGAATGTAGTATTTGAATTATACATATCAATTTATTCGCCCAGGCAACTTTATATTAGTAGATTTTCATAAATATGATGTGATTACGATAGTTCCACCTCCCTCCTCTCAGATTTTATCGTTCACATCCGTGAAATTTAAATATCTAAAATATTATAATTATAGAATGACGTGAGTCACCTCAACATAACTCTCTTGCTAACTCTTAATTCTTTAGCTCTCGGATTATTTTTTACTCCTACCTCAATATTTGGTAAATTCTTTAGTTAAATATATAATAAGCTCATATATATATAAATAATACCTAATATAATAGTGTTTATATTGGACAAAGTTAAAATTTTAAATTCTTAATTTTTTATTGTATTAACTAACTCATAAAGAAATTACCTAGGGTTATAATCGGTAAAAGTACTAGGTTATGATAGTAAATCGATAGACGTCTCTCTCGGTCGGATAAATAATAAATACTCTATCTCAACCTGAGATTGACTCTCTGAAATCGGTGAGATAAATATAGATAGGGAATATCATTACAGGAATTACTCCACATCCTCTCAATAAATATTAAGATCCCCTCATTTATAAATTATTGATCTGGGTTATAGATTTCCATATTAATAAAAAAATAAAATATATGGTGTGAAATATAATATAATAATAATTTAATTATATTTTTTTAATATACAGTATCTTTCTTTTCAACAATACATAATTAATAATAATAATAATACAAATCGTAAAGTAAATAATATTATAAAAATGAATAATAAATAAATTGAAAATAAATATAAAATAAAAAATTATATAATAAATAATGAGTTTAGATAAACCCAAACTTATTATTTCATCTCTAAAATAAATAATATATATAATGATAATTTCCTCATCTGATTCTTCTCTCAATAGCATAAATTTTAGCTAAAACCTCGCTAAAATATTTCATATTCAGATAAAATATATCAATTTATTCAACTATTTTAATGTTATATCAATAAAGTAATAAAAAATATTTTTATTAACAATAAAAAAAATCAGAAATTTAAAAAATTTCTAGACACATTAGGATTTATGTTTTCTTAAATAATTTTATATTTAAATAATTAATATTATATATGTATTGTAAAATAAATATTAAATAATTAATAAATATAAATTATATAAATAATATAATATAATATATATTTAATTATATAATATAATAAACATAGATACATAAACACTGCGAATATAAATTTTCAATAAATTAAAAAAATATTAATAATTAATTTTAAATTAAATAATATAATAATTTAATAAATAATATTTAATTATTTGGTATTATATAATTAACAATAATATTATAATTATATATATAAATTAAATAAATATTGTAAATAAGCGAAAATATTAAATAAAATTAAATTATAATTAAATAATAATGAATAATAATTATTGCAAATAATAATTAACACACCAATACCTAACCTTAAAAATAATAATTTAATTAAATTTTATATATAAATTATAATAAATAATAATAAATAATTTCATACCAAAACATAAACATTATATTAAATAATTATAATAAATTTCATTATATATAAATATAATTAATAAATATAATATATAATTTTTTTCAAATAAGATAATATTTAAAATATTAATAATAAATTAAATAATAATAACTACTACAATAATAATAAATAAGCACAATATAAAAAAACAATTAAAATAATAAATATATTAATAAGATTACTTACAGAAAGTACTTATTTATTGCATCTTGACGATTTTATGTACATTTCAAGTTTTATAAATATATTATTTGTTAAAATATTCAGAATACTCTTAAATATGTGGCCTAATATATGCCTTATCAGCGTGCTATTTTTACTTTTAGGCATAAATATACAGTAAGATTATGTTATAATTTATAGCATGTACATTCGTTTATATAGGCTTTTTTGGGTTACTTGTAATTGAAATTAAAGAGGTAGTTTTATTATTTTCATTCCTTTATTCTTTCGCGAAGGTAAAATCTCCGTTGTGAGTTAGTACCTTTTGATATGCAACAGGACGCGATACTCATTTGCTGTGATACGCTTATACTATAACTGATTTTACATCTTGCAAAAAGAGGATGGTGTGTATTGAGATATTATAGCATATTTATGTTTTCTCAGTGTAGTGTAGTAATATGATAGTGGCATCTCACTTATATTTTAATAAATATTTAGTAATTCTAGTTGTTACATTAATATAGTTCTTCATTATATGTGTCTCACGGTTTAGTGAGGGAGCAGCTGACTCATAGTTTACGTATTATTATAGGGTATATATATATACTATAAGTAGTAGGAGAGCCATATTGCAAATGATTTGGTGCTGTGGTTAATATATATTATTATTATATTAATATTATTTATTTATTTCTAAACATCTTTTTAATCTCTTTAATTTGTTTATTATTGAAAGTTGGATACTGTAGGAAGTTACATGCCTGTTCTCACGTCTGGGTAAATATCTTGTCTGTTCCTGATGAAAGAATTTCTTCAGATAGGTCTTCAAAATAGTTCAAAACATAGTCTTAAATTAATTTAGAATAATCGAATTTGCTGGTTAAGTCCTTCATAGATGAAAGGTTTGTGGTTTAGTTGGCGGTCTAGACAGGTCGATATGAAATACGTTTTTATGGCAATTCTCGAGAATAACGCGGGTGATCGAATTAGAAAGCTACGTGTCTACAGGCTGTTAAGTTCTTTTTTGACCATATTACTCTGCGGCAATGCATCAACATCGGATATACATTGGGATAAGATCGTGAGAAGTTGAGTATAAGTGAGAGGCGGGTCCCAGGCTCCACAGTACCATTGACGCAGTACTTATACTTCTTACATATACTGTATACCAAACTACGTCGAAGCCGAATTGTAATCCTATTTTTATACCAACTAAGAAAATTGGCCAGCATAGTTTCACTCTGTATATGATAGATTATATAATAATGTTATCAGCTAAGTGCCTCAAATATATTTGCTGCTCATTATTGCTCAATTCAGTCTTAGATATTAAATGTATAGCTATAATCTGACTGTCACATTATTATTGTTCTGCTACACCTCTCAATTCACTCGCATCAATAACTCTATATTTAAGCCACAATTAATCTTTGCTTAGAATTACTATACTTCGTTTAGATACACTATTACTGTATCACTCCCCTTTCTCTCGGAATAAAAAAGACTTGTGTTATTTGAAATGCATATCTCTGTCCTTGCTATCATATCTTTAGTCAATAGGTTTGTTTAAAGATTATATGTAATATATATGAATTTGGCAATATTATATATATACAATTTTATACTATAGTAAAATTTTATCAAAACTCAGTGAGAACTCGCTTCTCAACACTCAACGTAGCTTTGAGTGACTACAAATGTATATTTTTGTAAGTAATATTACATCGTGTAATTGAATAAATTTCATTCACAGCTATAAGATGTACTATCTCTTGAACTAAGAATAAATAAAATATACATATCTAATATGGCTTAAAATTTGCGAACTGGCATCCATTAGTCACACCAACCACACCACATCGCTCAATTAAATAACTTTTAGTCTTTTTCTCAGCTTTCGTCAGATCGGACAAAAACTACAAAAAAAAACATCAAAGGTATTTGAGTAAACTTATTTTGCCCTCTGGTCCACTCGACCCATTTGCCTCCAATAAAGTAGATTCCTGTTAAGAGAATATTTTCATGCCTATCTATTTTGTCACAATTTTAAAGGCTTCAACTGATTCCGCCATAAAATACTTTACTTATTATACTTTTACTTTCTTTTTTTTTTTTTAATTTAACACATTGACCTTCTCTCTCTTTCTTCAACTATCAGGCAGAAATCCTGCTATTATTTTTCATGCACTTTGACGGTGTTATCCAATACTGTTAAGCTCTTTGCCTTGTAACATGTTCTGTTTGTCTTGGAACATGTTCTGTTTATCTTGGAACATGTTCTGTCTTTCTCAGAACATGTTCTGTTTGTCTTGGAATATGTTTTGTCTTTCTTGGAACATATTCTGTCTTTCTGGGAACATGTTCTGTTTGTCGTGGAACGTGTTCTATTTGTCTTTTAACATGTTCTGTCTTTCTTGGAACATGTTCTGTCTTTCTGAGAACATGTTCTGTTTGTCTTGGAACGTGTTCTATTTGGCTTGGAACATATTCTGTTTACCTTGGAACATGTTATGTTTCTTGGAAAATGTTGTTTGCCTCGGAACATGTTCTGTTTATCTTGGAAAATGTTCTGTTTGTCTTGAAACATATTGATATCAAACATGACCTATGTTTACTATGTTTCTCTCATTTTGCGGTATTTTGTCCATGACCTTTTTATTTTCAGAGC
>JABUQX010091419.1:0-5000 GCA_015478945.1 Trachelipus rathkii | reverse complement strand
TAAATAAGCGTGTTAGTGTAACTGAACAACTGCATGTTGCTGACCACTTAGTTATTCAAAAAATAAGCAAAAATTGGTACCTATAATTTATACCTTAATATTTTGTGGCACCCATGATATCCCTATTCGAGATAGCACTGTAGATACCAGCAATTTTTCCTATTTGCTTATATTCAGAAATCTTGTTCTTATGGAACATTTGAAATCAAGCGGAGCAAAGGCTTGATTCAGAATGAACTTATATTTATTTATGGAAAGTTGATAAGTACTCAAATTGTGAATGAAGTAAATAATTGCGAATATTTCTCCCTTTCAGCAGACGAGACCGCAGACATATCCGAGAGAGAACAGCTATCGATTGGTGTTCGCTTCGTTGATAAGGATCGCAATGAGCGTGAAGAATTTCTAGGCTTTGCTCCTCTTAAAAAACTGAAAGCTGAAGATATAGCAAAAGCTATATTGCCTAATACACGAGATATATACAATTTAAATATGAGTAGGATTGTTGGACTTTGATGGGTGCTCCACCATGGCTGGCAAAGAAAATGGAGTTCAAAAGTTAATAAGAGATCAGTACTCTAAAGCCAAATTTTTTCATTGTTGTTCCCATCGTTTAAATTTAGTAATTAATGACCAAAATTATGTTCCAGAATTTCAAAACACTGTTGGAATTGTAAAACAATTTATAAAAATTTTTCCTTGAAAGTACGTCATGCAGAAATTTGGTAGCAAATATACCGTTGTTATGAGAAACACAATGTTATTTTGAACATTTTAGCCAAATAAAATTATCATTAGAAAACCTCTCATCTGATCCAGATGTAACGCAAGACACACGAACTGCAGCATGTCAGCTTTCATTTGCGGCAGGAAGTCCTTCATTTCTCATCTGTTTAATAATCATGACGAAACATAGTTCCTATTTGGAGCCAATAGCAAATATTCTTCAAACTAAAGTAATAAATTTGGATGAGATTCATTGTCACATAGAAAAACTTTTAAATATTTTTAAACCGATAGAAGTGCAAATAATGCAGTCTATCTTTTCAAAGGAATATTTAAAAAATATAAGAATTTTTGTGAAGATTTTTCATTACCAGTATCCAAAAGAACCCCAGTTTCAGGGACATCAAAAATTGTGCTGAAGATTGCTTCAGAGTTTCATTATTTATACCTTAGCTTGATTCTCTCATTTCATCTCTGAATATCAAATTTTCGGAACACAATATAACATCTACCTTTCTTTGCATTTTACATCCAGTTAGAACAAGAAAATTAACCAAATCAGAATATTTTAAAAAAATGAGCTCATTATAACTGAATATACCATTGACAACCTAATACGTGAAGCAGAATCTTGGTTTAATTTCTGGAATGAATCAGATAGGGAGCAAATAGATGAGAAAATGAGTTACAGCACATTACCACAAAATCATTGCATATTTTTCTCAGCAGCTTAACAAATTATCAAAGTACTTCTCACACTTCCAACAACTATCTGTATGCAATTGAAAGGTCGTTTACTACCTTGTGACGTGTTAAAAAGTGTCTAAGGTCAACTATTTCCAACGAAAGATTAATAGGCTATGTTTACTAAGCATTCACGGGTGAAAAGTTTCACGTCAAAAACATCAGTTGATAGAAGATATTATAAATGATTTTGGGAAAGAAAAAAGAAATATTAAATTCTTATTTTCAAGCTAAAAAGGAGACACTATTTAATAGTATAAGACTTCTTATTAGTTATACTCATTTTGAAATAAAACTTTTCGTAAATTATGAAATTTTAAAATTATTGGGCTTATTATTATTTTTTATTATTCAAGACTTTGAATACACTATGTTATACTATATATATATATAATATATATATATATATATATATATATATATATATATAATAGCAGCACCACGTGCAAATAGTTTATATATATATATATATATATATATATATATATATATATATATATATATATATATATATATATATATATATATATATATATATAGAAATATTTATTGGCTATATTATATTATTGGAAGATATACATATATATATTATATTATATATACAGTATATATATATATTATATATATAATAGTGGTAATACATAACTTATTGGTTATTATTATATATATATACATATATTATTATATTATTATATATATTATACATATATTATTGTTCTTATATCTCTATATTATTTTTATATTATTATTATATATACGTATACACAATATATAGGGTTAAATAATGCCTGCTATTTTTACATGCATAATATATACTTATATTATTGTCTTCTATTATAATTAATGTTATTAAATATATTTATATTTATATATACTTATTATTATTATTATTATTATATATATATATATATACATATATTATTATATATACATAATAATAAGATGGGCTTCGACGAACCGGGTGCGGTGCGGTGCGGTGCGTGGTGCGCCTATTTTGGTGCGGTGCGGTGCCTGTGGTGAGGTGCGGTGCGGAGCACGAGAAAAATTAGTGGTGCGGTGCGGTGCGGTGCGTGGTGCGGGCCTTTTGATCGCACCGCACCGCACCAGCTTCCCGACAAATTTCTAAAAATAAAAAAAAAAAGAAATTGAATTGGATATATATATATATATATATATATATATATATATATATATATATATTATATATATATATATTATATATATATATATATATATATATATATATATAAAATTATCGCAGCATATATATATATATAGATTTTAGCAAGTATAGAATAACAGAAAAGAAAAAAAGTATATATATATATATATATATATATATATATATATATATATATATATATATATGCCCCTTCAGTAGGTGTATTGGCTACAGATTCATCAGAGCGAATAAGAGTAGGAAAGGAAGGTTTACAAAAGTTATTTTTTGGAGCAACAAAATTAATGATATAGGATCACTTACGTTTAGTACGAACGCGCTGATATTCCTATTCCGAGGTTTATCAAAATTAACGAGTAGAAGGTAAACAAATAGTTTTTCATTTACGATGTTCATTGTTCCCTCATTAATGGTACAATAACAAATGTAACCGAACCATAAATTTAGAGGAGAGAAAGTGCTCAATATCACCTTTCTCATCATTTTTATTCCTAGACTGTTATTGTCTGAGGATATTAATACTCTCTTCAGAGTTATTATGAGAGGATGACAAACAAGTGTTTGCTGATTATCATAATGATATCTTTAAATGATTTGATACAATTGGTTAGAATAGAATTGTCATGGGATGGGAAGACATTTGTTTTATCATCATAACAGCAGAGAGATTCATTAAGTTCTTGCAACCTAAACATAATTTCAGAGTAACGACATATATTACTGAAAGTTAGCAAACTTTAATTCTGGCCCGTATTTTATTTAGTTCTTGCTAAGCCATGGTCGAATGATTCAAGTCTGCCGCAATTGATCTATATTTTGAGAGAACTTCGCTGATTCTTGTTTGAGATGTCACAACATTTCTAATGTTGATGACTGATGGAGTTTGTGTTGTTCACTCAAGAAAGAAACAGAATTTTATTTATATTTGCGCCAGCATCTCTCATGACACAGTGAACATCATCTGGGGATAGGTCCCATTTCGGCAACATTCCATTAAATGCGTCACCGAGATATTCACCTGTGACGTTCAGTGAGAGGTTCAGAGCACGACACAAAATTTGTCTTTTGAAATAATTGTCAATAGCATGACTACTCAGAGAAAGCAAAGAAACTGCTGATTGAGTATCTAACCATTCGCGGTCAGAAAGCTCTTCGTTTATTGATGGAGGTAATTAATTTATATCCTTAGTTTTAACTCTATCATACGTTTTCTTTCTAATAATATCTCTGTAGTATTTCTTTTGAGTAGTGTGTTGAAAGAGACCGATACTTTCGCTAGCCGTACATAACCAAGAATTTCAACGTGATGAAACAAAAGATCATCCATTACTATAATTTCTGTAAATTTACTATATCCATCCTTTATGATTTTTCGTTTCATTGTCCCATATATGTGTATTTTATATTAGTTTCAAGAGTAATCTGATTCCTTCTTAAAGCTGGAATTGGGGAACCTTTACTTTTTTACTCATTTTCCTTTCTGCATTTTCCTTGTTTTTGCTGCTTAAATAGTTCATAACCTGGATGTCATTCTTCCTTTCCGAGAATAATTACGATTGCAAAGTGCATGGTTTGCGTTGTCATGGGAAACAATATCGAAGTAATCCCAAACCACACTGGATAAGGATACCATTGGGGAATTGCTTCCACAGTTGGTTTCGAGCGAATATACTCACAAGTACCAGCCTATCAATATTAATATTGCTAGGTTTCGATTGTGACTCAAATTACTGTCACTACCTTGAGACGGCACTAGTAAACTAATTTTAATCAGTTTCTCACAAAAGTTGTTAAATTTTCTAACAAGTTCCATCAGAACATTTTCTAATCGCATTCCGAGTTTCCGAGTGCGAATGCAAATAATTTATTTTCAATATTTGTGAATGCGAAAGTCAATGCGAATATATATATATATATATATATATATATATATATATATATATATATATATATATATATATATATATATATATATATATATATATATATATATATATAGGCTATATATATATATATATATATATATATATATATATATATATATATATATATCGGTATCGGTATCGGCAGTATCGGCCATTTTTGGGGTATCGGTATTGGTTAATATGGCCGATACTTACCTTTTGGGTGAAGAATTATGAGAAACTTTTAGATTCAATAATAAATCTAGTTTTCATATATGTGCAGGTGATGGGACGATGAATCGTCATCGTCATCGGGAAAAGGCATATTTTTTCAATCGTCATCGTTCTGTCATGGCAATTTCTTATTTTATTGATAAGCTCAGGATTAAGCGAAGAAATATTACACCAGAAACTGGAGAAAGATTGTGTTTCTGCATCATTGAAGG
>JABUQX010091417.1:0-19046 GCA_015478945.1 Trachelipus rathkii | reverse complement strand
GCTCATTTCTCATTATCAATTCTTCTCACCACCTAGCCACACCCCATATATAGTATATATAATATATATATATATTATTATATATTATATATTATATTATATTATATTAATATTATATATTAAATATATATACTATAGTATATATATATATATATATATATATATTATATATATATATATATATATATATATAATACTTATAATATATATATATATATATATATATAATTTATATCTTATAAAGATATTATATACTTATATATATATATTTTATATTATATAATATATTAGTATATTATTATAATATATATTTTATATATATATATAAATAATATAATACATGTCATATTATATAAATGTATATATATTATATTTAGTATATATATATAATAATTATTATATATATTATATTATATATATATATATAATATATATATATATATTATTATATCTATATATATATATTATATATATATATATATATATATATAATATATATATATTATATATATATATAATATGAATTATATTATATAAGTTGAATAAGGACGTCGGGTGTTAATAGAAAGGAGAGGAAAATTATTGGTTAACGGAATTGCATAAATGTTTGGATGAACCAAAAATAAATATTGATTGGAATATAGAAATGGGTTCCATTTTGGACTTTGAAAAGTCTCATTTACTAAATAATAATATGGTGATTGTAATAATTTTTTAGAATAGGTGAGTTAGTCAGATTTAGTATGTAAGATTATGTTTTTATTTTTTTAATTTATTTTAAAAATTTGAGTTTGTACATTACTTTTTATATGTACAAATATAGTTTGTGATCTGAAGTAGTGAAGCGGGAAATATTGAAAGACACATATTTGATTAGGTCGATTTCAAAGAGAGAAGCAATGGATGTAGTTATAAGATACATTTGAAAGAAAAAGGTGACTTTTCTGTTGTTGAGACATTTCCAAAACTAAGTTTCGATTGGTTTATATAAGATTATAAGCCTTGGTGTTGGGGGAAAAAAAAGATATGTAGATGGGTGAATAGAACTTTTAAAATTTTTAAATTAAAATTAAAATTTAATTAAAATTAAAATTTTAATTAAGGAATATGAGGAAGGAGAAAGTTCGAATAGAAGAGCTAAGATTTCTTAAGTAGTTAGAGAATTCTTTTAGTGCAATGGTTGCGAAAATGTTTAGGGAGAACTTAAGATTAGTATGAGTATTAACATTTGAGGGATAATAAAGTAGGTAAGTGAAGATAAAATATTTTAAATTTTCTTTAAATCCGGAAGGCCAGTATTTATGTTAAGTAGCAATGTGTAATAGGAAAAAAGTTAATCCTTTAATTTTTTGTTTAGGTTTACACAAGTGGGGGAGATCCTGACAGTGTTTCAGGAGAATTTGGTAGACACCCTCTTTACAAAATGTTGGGATATTTCTCATTGATTGGATTGTTACGTCTACACTCTTTGCTTGGGGACTACTATCAAGCCTTGAAAGTAAGTTAACTTATTTTTGTATTATTGAAATTTATTTTTCATTTAATTTCAAATTAACAAATCAATATTGGCTTTAAGACTAGTTTTAAATGTTATTGTTTTTATTTTAACAGTTCTTTTATAGTTCTGGATATAGATTGGCGTAAAAAAAAATTTTATTGTAAATATTAAGTCATTTTTTGTTCATCTGCAATTTTCTTTAATACTTAATTGTTCATTTTCATAAGCGCTTTTTTTTTTTTTCTTAATACAAAATATTTGACTTTTCAGTCAACTTAATCGTTCCTCTTCACCATGGAGGTTAGATATTTAAAATATTCAAATGCTACAGAATCATTTGTATTTCTGTTTTAAGAGAATTATAAGTACCCAAAACAAAATAATAAAGCCAATTATTGAACAATTAAGAAAAGGTAAAGATTTACATTACGGCGGTTAACTGGCATTTATGCCCGATTAATTCTAGAAACTAGAAATGTGTTTTTTTTTATCCATTATTAATGTTCACCAAAAAATAGTAGTGGTAAAGCAAATTAAATAAATTACAACATCGTTATGTTATTTAAAGATCAATAAATACGGAGCAAGACCTACATTGACGAACTTGACAACGTTTGATGAATTCTCTTGGAGTAAAAATGGACTATGTTCCGGTAGGTAAAAATATCGATTTTTGATAAATGGACATATGAATAAATAATTTTTTAACATGCATGGCTCACGAACAATTTATCTATGGGTGCTCCGCCCCCGTACCACCTGACCCGCGAGTACGGTTGATTTTTACTATTTCACTACATATCAAAAAGTCTATCATACTTCAATATATCGATATTTTTACTTGACCGGATCATAGCCTATTTTTACTTCAAGGAATTCATCAGGCATAATCACGTGTTTGGCTCCACGAATTTATATTTGATTTTTTAATAATTAAACGATGTTTTAATTTATTTAATTTGCCTTTCAGGCTCTATTTTTCAAATGTATATTGATAAAAAATACATATGAGGTTTATAATTAATTAGAAATAAATGCCAGTTAACCACTTTAATGGAAGGAATTACCAAATAACAGTTATTGAAGAAACCGTATTCTAATATCTAGACTTTACTATTAAGTAGCTGATATTTCCTTTGCACACTTTTTCTTAATTCCTAAGAAAATAAATAAAATAAGCAAATAATAAGTCGTGTGAAAACCATCTTTAATATTCTTGAGTAAATGGTGACGTCATATTTGGCCGCGCAAAAAAATTTTGGGGGTTTCTCGCCTACTTGTCGAATAGAATGCTTTTTTTTTCTCTTTTTAAATTTTTAGAAACTCTAAAAACTTGGATAGAAATGAATGAATAGAAAACGGCTTTGATAAATATTGATTTATTAAATAAAGAAATATAATTGATTTAATTTTATTTTCATACAATAAGCATAAAATATTTAAGCATATTATAATGTAAGTATTTACAAATACAATATTCACTTTTGTAAATACCTTATTGTTTCATTAGATAATATCAAACAACTAATAAAATATAAAGTATTAATGATATTCACTTTAGTACTATATAAGTTATTTTCCCTTTCTACTATTTTAGAACTTATTTATTATTCTAATGCCTACTTTTCTTTGCAATTGTTTACACTTTCTTTCGTTTATATAAATTTTGTTCATTTTATTTTACAATATTATAGTTTTTTTTTCCTCTCTATTAAATCTTAGATAAGATATGATATATTTCCATATTATTTATTGTTTATGTTTGACCTTTTTTTTTAAATGTTTTTCATTTTTGAATTATCATTATATATATATATATATATATATATATATATATATATATATTATATATATATATATATATATATTATAATATATATATATATATATCATATTATATATATATATATAATGCACTTATGTTTTATATAATATATATATATATACAATATATATATATATATATATATATATAGTATAATATATATATATACCTCTTATAGCATATATATATTATAATACTATATATTATAATATATATATATATATAATTAATCCTTATTGTATATATTTATATATATTTATATTATATATATATATATATATATTTATTATATATATATATATATATATAGTATACTATATTATTATATATATATATATATATTAATTTTAATATATATACATACTTATCTTATATATATATATATATATATATATATCATATATATATATATATTATATATATAATAATATATATATACTTATATTATTATATATATATTACCGTATATATATATTATATATATATATATATACTATATATAGTATATTATATATATTATATATATACTTATTACTATATATATATTATATAGTATATATATATATTATATTAAGGACTAAGTATGAAGAGCCGCTCGACTAGTAAATCGGATTGAATGTGAACAAGTTCGATACTGAACAAATCTGGGGGCAAATGATAGAAGCAATTGTATAGAATGAAATGATTCCCACTTCGATGTGCTAAGTAGGAAGTAAGAATGTTAAAAGGAATGGGGAAAGAAGAGGTGTGAAAGCGGTTAAGGTAAGCAAAAAGAAGCGTGCGCAGTTTTGATGTACTAAAAGCAATGATGAAATCTCAAAAGAAGGATGTTTGGGAATTACTATAAGGAGGAAAAAGAAAAACTAAAAGGTGCGTACGTAGGAGAAAAAAGAAGGTAAATGAACAGTTTGAAGGAGGATAATGGGGACTTACAAGGGGAATAGGAAGCTTCTTCTGAAGAAGCGCGAAGCGGTTAAGAATGGAATAAGCCGGGAATCTGGCTCATAGAATACATGAGATGGGAATGGTTGCTTTCTTGTAACTTGATGAATGATTGTGATGTGAGGGCAGCTTTGGATACGAAGAACTATTTTCGAGGACATCGCTGCACAATAATCTAACTAATGAGAGGTAGATAGTGGAGTGTGTGTGGGTTGATGGTGCAAGAAGCGTAATAGTTATTTTGGGGATGAAGGTTATTAGCAAGGTGAGGAGGAAATGGGTAGAGTGAAAAAGTGAAGAATGGTAATCTGCAAGTATAGATGAAATTACTGATGAAAGATCAAGACGGAACGGAGGCGAGATGGTGACTTGATTGATTTGGAAGTTTGTGTAACTTAAGCGTTTTGGAGGGTATAGTTTCCAAGGGTTGGAGGAGAGCCGCGCTCTCGCTCTCTCTCGCGTAAGGGAGAATGCGGGAACTGCAGAATTATAGCTGTGAATAATTTATTGAGTGTTGTAGGGAAGGAATATGCTGGTATTTTTAGGTCGAAAGAGTTGCGTCGAGTGACCTGAAGGACTGAATTGGTGAAGAACAAGGTGCGTTTATGTAGTGGGTTAGAGGATGTAGTGGATCAATCTTTACATCCGCAAACAATGTTGAGAAATGAGGGAGAAAGAAGAATAAATTGTATTTAGGTTTTACTGATTTGCAACAGGCGTATGATAGAGTAATAGGGAAGCTTTATGGCAGTTGGTAGTGATATATGGTTTAGGTGGTAGGCTTCTGAATGGAATCAAAAGTATAGTGATGCACGATAGTGAAGCTTGCTGTAGGAAATAAATGGTGTCCAATGAGTTAATTTGGTGTTAGGATTATAGCGGAGTGAGACAGGGTTGTGTATGTCTCCTATGGTTATTTAACTTGTATCAAATGGATGGGGTTACTGAAAAGAATTCGAGGTGGGATGGCAGACAATGTGTTAGAATGCATGGGAGAATGGAGCATGAGTGGAGGGGTGCCTACCTATTATATGCGGTGGATTTGGTTTCTGTGTGACGATCTGAAGAGAAGTTTGATAGGATTGTAGAGAGATTTTGGTAGGGTGTGTAAAGGCGGGTTTGTAAAGTAAATGTAGATTAAGAGTTAATGTTATGGTTGTGGAGTGAGGACAGTCCTCAGTGTCAAGTTATGTTAGAGGTGAGCAGCCATGGAACAAGTGTCTGAGTTTAAATATTTAGGGTATGTGTTGGATGAGAAGGGAACGGATGATTGGCAATTAGGAAAGTTGTGATGGCAGGAAGGTTGCTGGTAATTAAATCATTGTTGAATGTAAAGGACTAGTCTTGATGCGCTAGGGTTCTTACATGAGGGTATGTTGTTACTGTGTTATTGTATAGTAGTGAGAGACTATGACTGTTTTCTGGAATAAGAAGTATAGATCTAAAGTTCAATGTGTTCAGATGGGACATCTTAGGGGCATGCAGGTGTGGAAGAATTGATTAAAATGAGGAATCACGTATTAGAGAGTGGTGTGGTGTGAAGAAGGGGTAAATGATAGAGGAATAAATGAAAGTATGTTTGAGATGGTTTGGTCATGTGAAAGGATGAATGATAGTCGGTTTTTTAAGCGGATGTATAGTGGCGAGTGTGTGGGAACCGACCCGCTGGGAGACGAAAGCAATGTGGATTGAGTCGTCTTGAACGAAAGCTGAAGGAGAGACAATGTGCGTGTTTGGCAGAGGCAGAATAAAGCCTTTCGTGCATAATAGATTGGAATGGCGGAGTTTTGTATGGGGGCATGGTTGTGGCCCACCTGGGCCAAGGCATGAACCCTTACATTGACGATTTACCCATAGTGAGGGTCCGTCGCCGGTTCCATGAAGCTTCTAGGGTTTGGATTTCTGTCTGTGGACGAGTTTCTCACTTAATTAATCGGTACTACAGGGGGGGCGGCTAAGGCTGGGCTTTCCTTTGGACTTTTGTCATATTCTTTCTACTGTTTTCTTTTCCGATGCATGACACGCACCTTACCCCTAGTCTTGGGCAAAGAAGGTAGATAAGAAGAAAGAAAAGACCTAACGCTACTATATATATATATTATTATATATACTATATATTTAATAATTTTTAAATTTAAATTATTATTAAAAACTTTAGTTTTTGCTATAAATATACAGCATGAATATTATATGAATCAATTTAGATAGTATATATATTATATATATATCATATAAATTCATATATCTTATTTTTAATATAAAAAATATATATTTATAACTCATATTATTTATTATTATTATTTTTGTTTGAAAAGGAAATTAATAACTTAACATTAAAATCTTAAATAATAGAATTAATATTAATATAGGAGTATTTAAAAATATTTTTGATAAAATATTTTGAAATTATATTTCTGATTTGAGACAACTTTAAGGAGATTTATGTGAGCTTTGGTCCCATTTTATAAGTGCTTGAAAAGTGCCGCGCGAATGCCAATTTAATAGGTCAATGAATTAAACTTAACATTTTGTGGATAAAATGTTTATAAGTTTTTAGTTTAAAAACTGTAATGAAATTTATTATTTTATTTATTTTAGAGACTTAATTGGTTAATAATAACATTCTTTATTTAGCTTTAATTTGTAACCATTATTATTATTATTATTATTATTATTATTATTATTATTATTATTATTATTATTATTATTATTATTATTATTATTATTAACCCATCTTGGTCATTCCGTTGAGGAATTAGATTCATTTCCCTAATTCTCTTTTTTTAAATTTATAAACACAATTTTGATTATTTGATTATTCAGTTAGTGAAAGCATCTGAAAACTTTTTTTTTTTTTTTCATACATTTATAAACGGAAATAATTTTTTTAGAGTTTCGTTTTGATACAAAAGTGTTAATCGTACTCAGTTCTTTTCTTCTGTTCGAAAATATTTTGGCATCAGTGATTGTTTTTATTGTAGGTTTTGGAGAATATCGAACTGAACAAGAAATCTATGTATTCTCGTGTACCTGCTTGTCAGATAACTACTTATTATTATGTTGGATTCGCATACATGATGATGAGGAGGTATGCTGATGCCATTCGAACTTTTTCTAACGTCCTTGTGTACATTCAGCGAACGCGAACAATGTTCCAGACGAGGAGTTATCAGAATGATCAGATTAATAAACAAGTAAGATAATAACGACTTTATAGAGGTTTTTAAATGCTTTTTAATGTTTGAATTGTAGGATAAAGTTTTGGATATTGGCGGTGACATGGATTACATTACATTGGATTTGACATAGACTAATTACAATTGGTTTTGCATTGGTTTCTGTATTGATCTAATATATTTTCTGTTTTTTTTTAATTTTGTAATATATTTTCAACTTGGTTTTTTAATTTTGCTTAGACTGATTAAGTGTGTACCTTAATGGCAATGTGTTCTTGATTCTTCATCCTGAACATTATATATCTCAACGTATTGATTTTCAATTGATATAAAGGAATATTTAAAATTTAAATTACACAGAGTATGCTATCACGTGTTTCTGCAGAAAAGAACCTTTTCCTTTAATCAAATATAATTATGGTGATATAGCACAGAAGATTAAGGATATGGGTGGCCGGGATCGTGAATAAGACAAATAGGGATACCGTGATTTTTAAGGAAGAAAAATATTCAACTCAAGAATATACCTGATAGATTTAGTTTTCGGTTCGATTTGCACTGAGAGGAACTATATGGACGACGCCAAAATTACAAATAACCTTCCTTTGAACAAACTTTTAACTCAAGTTGATATAAGAGGCAACAAGGAGTTAACAGTGCTTACTCACAAGGGGTATGGGCATTATTATACTATAAGAGATCTATATAGTTTACAATAATTTATAGATATATAGAGGATATGAGAGAAAACGATATGTGAATATTTAATATATATGTATATAACTGTTGATAAGTATGTATAGATTGAGTGATAAATATTTAAATAAGCCTCACTGCCCTCTCGAACCTCTGTAATCACAAATACTATGTAATATATATAGCTACATAATTAACAACTCTAATATATTATATAACATTTGTATATAGTATACTATTTATATAAAGGAAATCTGCTATACTACCAGTTGGTATAGACTTGGATTTTATCTTTAAAGTTTTAATTGACAAATCAATTCAATGACTTGTTCCTTAATATCGATCAATATAATTTTATATCGATAAGTTATTAAAAGTAATTATCTAAATTTTAATAGTCTGTAAACTTCTTCTATATCTGCAGTACTACTAAGAAAAATAATATACGCTTATGGGTGAGAACAAACCACGATAGTATAATATATCGAATCATAGTGTCGGCTAGGAATGAAAGTACAAAGGGAAATAAATTTATGGAATTTATTTATTAAATCCGAATATGTAAAATGTAATATAAATAATGAAAAAATAAAAAATAAAGCTCCTTAAATAACTGGATATAATCTAGTTAAATGATATCATATACTTAAATTTATATATATATTAATTTGTCAGTATTATAATAGTATATTTGTAGTCTGTTGCTTTGAACAATCAGATATCTCCAGTTCTAAATAACTCGCAAATTATACTAGTAATAACTAAACTTATCATAAATGATCACAATTACTCTTGCGATGTAGGAAAATCTAACTAAATCAATCTGCAATAACATAGTCTCTATGGTAAGAAAATATAAATTATCCTCAGTAACAACGTCAAAGTATTTGTTTCAATTTAAAATTCTTATGTTAATTGCGTTTTTAACTGCTATTTAATGCCTCGCTCTCACACCTACGTCTTACGCTTACAAATGGTCAAGCGTTACACCTGTTCGAACTCTGTTAGGAATAAGAGAATAATCGGTATCATACTAGTATTCGGCAGCACAAGATAATACACAAGAAATAATTCTGAGCTTTAAAAAATACTCGCAAACGTTGATCGCTATCTTCTCAATGTGTATCACTTTATGACCAAACCTTGAATCACTAAACAGTTACTATGTTAAACAGGCGAACCTGTGATCCCAATCTAAATGTTATGTGTTCAGGTACTATTTTTCGAAATACGATTATCTCAGCGCGTTATCATATATATGGTCAATTAAATTAATCTTCACTGAGCTTGACTCAACAGCTCTTACTTATAAAAGAAGATTGAAATTGAGAATTCCCAAAAGTTACTTAGGCTATTTGAGCAGCACATATACAATTCGTGTGATTATAATTATACAACAATTATAATGCAATTTCATGGCAAAACTCTTTTTATCTAACTTATAAAGAAGTTATACAAAATATGCATATAGAGCTTACTTTACTTTTACTTTCCATTCTAAATTTAACATTAGAATTTATATTGACTTAGTCCACAACAATATTCTAAATATTATATTAAAGTTATTATGTTAGTAATAGATGATACATCAATTCATTGATATCTTATAAGTTATCAAGATAAGTCATTAAAATGGTTTTTCCTTTCAATTAATAAGATAATATCAATTTAATTAATTAAAATTATTTATCGCTTTAATCCATTAAAAAGATTTTACACTTTAAATCATTAAAAAGATTGTTCACTTTAAATTCTTTAAAATTATTTTTAAGTATGCGTTTCTAAATATTTATGAATAGTTCTTTTTTTTAAATATAAGTTTATTATATTCACTTCGACGCTCACAATTAAAGTAATATTTATCAAAATTAAAGAGATGAAATATTATAATAATGGAGAGATTAATCTTTGTATTATAAGAATATAGAGTAAACTTCGGAACTTAATAATTAAAGAACTATAGTGTGTGTGAGTAGTAATACCTATATTATAGCGGTTCAAGGAAAATATCGTAATAAGAAATATACAAGTATATAATCATGAAATACTCTTAAATATAAAAAACGAGGTATGAAATGAAAAAATAGCTCATAAGATTAATAACCTCGTAAAATTCAATGACATATAAGTGAGAATTTAACAGAATGTCACTAGTTGAACTAGAAAGCAATTTTTTTTAAACAAATTTAGTATCAATTTAATATCATCCTCTAAAAGGTAAGCAAAATCAAAAAGATGTACGCAGATTTTTTTCACTTCCTTAAGGCTTTTTGTAATGACTCTCCACGAAAGTTTATGCAATAGAGTGTTTGTGGAGAGATAAACTTAAAAGGCCTTTTACTAAATTTAAAAATCACACATACGAACACCACCCAATAAACCCTACTATTTATATTTTTGAATTAAAAAATAATCCTTTTGTTCTTTAATTACGACGCTTTGCTGTTGAATATCTTTTCTAGTTATGCTAAGATGATGAATATTAGTAGGCATACTAAAACTGTGACTTGTTCACCCTTAATATTTTAGTACTAGTAAATTGTAAGATAGAAGAGAAAGAAGGTAATTATATAATACACAATGTTTCAAGAGGACAAAGATAAGTATATTATAATATCATACACACAAGAATGAGATAGCTACCTGTATTATTACTTATACATTTGACACAAGTTTGAAAGTAAATTATTTCCCAAATCTTCAGAATCCACCTTATAATATCTCTAACAAATAGTAATTTCTCGTATTTTAATTATATCTTAGTTTTCTCAGTTCTGTTAATTATCCCCACAAACTTATTTTTCTTTAAAGAAGGAAGTTACCTCGAAATATTTATGAGTCTCTACACAAGAATAGTAGTCTGTAAACCTAGAACTCTCTTTTTCTTCGACATTACTTCAAGGCAATTTAGTGGTAAACTTGAATAGGCCTATATAGTTTTTAATGTTGTAATTGAATATTATTTTTTATTAATAATGAAATGTAAATCAGCAATATTTTATACTGTTATATTAATAAATCTTCTCATTGAGCCTATGAATGGGGAGGAGAAAAGATGCACCTCGGGAATGGGTCTCTTAGAGAGGGTGCTCGTCAGCGCGCGGGGAACGAAGGAGGAGAACTTTTCGTCCACACCACCCTTACAGTGTGTCTCCCATCCATTTCGTGGCCTCCGTAGCTCCCTCTCCATTCTTCTTGACACTGTAAAAATTATGTAGAGTGGGTCGTAAAAAAAATAAAGTTTAACTCAATGTACTTCTGAGGGACACAGATTAATAAAAATAAACAGTCAGCGATAAAAAAAAAGAGACTGTAACTATTTATGGAGTGAAAATATACATAATTGGTAGTTTTACGCTATAAACACCCATATGAACAACATGCAGGGGGATATTGGGCACGGTAAGCTGAATATTCATGCACCGAAGACGAAATATTTGATTTGAGCTTAATCATGGTCTATTCTTATTTATTGATGAGATCAACTTCCGTTGTATTTTCTGAATGTTTATAAAAGAAGGGTAGTGCGTCTCATTAATAATAACTAATGCATTCCCACAATAATGTTAATGGATGAGAGTAAAATATAATCTTATAAGACTAAGTATACCTGAAATTCATTTTAATTAGTAATATTTTAGAACCTAAATATTAGTCTGCTTTCTATCTGTATATATATAGATTTAATCGAAACTTCTTCTGTTTAAATAAGGGAAGTATAAGCCATATATAATCGGGTAACAAGGCTGCCATCTCTTCCAGAAGAAACAAAACTGATTCGGAATACGACGTAAATCGATTGGTCACTCTGGATTTTCATTTTGTCAACTTGAGGCGATAATCGGTGATCCAAGATGGGCCGTAAAGAAAGACTTTAGAAATTAATGCTGCATAATTATCTTTTTAGAACCTAAAACGGGAAATTCTCCCAAATAGTTATATTATAATCGCAGAAGTTACTGAAGAGCATAGGAAAGGAATGCACCGCACGAGAAGGGGAACCAACAAATCTATGATCTCTCGTAGCCTGGTCTACAAGCGTAAAGCAGGGGACACGACTGGGGGAGAAGAATCTTTTCAATATTGGACGCACCTCATATTCTCGCAGCCTGTCTCCGGGGCTCCCTTTTGTAGAGCCGCACACGAACTGTTACAAAAACACTTTTTTTTTATACTTTAAAGAAATATATAAAAAACCACACAGATTTAAAACGTAATTAATAAAATTATTTAGTATCATGGAGATTAATAAAAACAAGGCTAACTCTGCTTGATAGCTCATGTAACTCATGGACGTATGAATGTAATACTATGTGACAGTGTAAGATGGTGATTTAGCGTAACCAACGTCGGACCACTGGGTCAAGGCGGCTTATTACTGCTACGGAATACCTGCGACTGAGTCCTTCCAAGTTACGATCGTATTTGAATTTCATATATCTCTTTGTTATAGATCATAGTAACACCCAATTTTTTAATGTCACGTGGTTATAGTTTCAGTCCTCGTAGCTATCTATTATTAAATAAGACATCACTGTATATTATGATACTTATTATTATCATTTAATGTTAGAGTATTACTCATATACTGTAATATTATGTTATTGAGATCGAATACTTTGTAATGCTATATCGTATTATTATTATTATATATAATCTTTGTGAGATTCTTTTAAGATATATTAATATAAACTAATATATATTATTATATATGTTATATTATAGATCTACAGAGAACTTTAGCTACAATATATATAGCTTTAAGTATATATCTCAAATAAATCTATTATACTATAGAATATCTTCTAAATAGTTATAGTATTATAGATTATCGATAGTATGTATATATATTTATAGGTTATATAATATATATTAATATCACTCAATGAATAATAATATTAGAATGGTTAGAAAAATGGTCGAAATTTAAATGCAAAATTCTTATTTAAGAGTATATTTGTGTTACTATATATATTATATAACCTAATTGTAATAACATTAATAATTTTATTAATTATATTTATAACTAGTATTATATATTTACACTTTTATTAACCTATATAATATAAAATGACAAATTTTATATTTATATTAATACTATATTTTCCATATGGTAATTCTACCAAAGACTATATTAAGAATATTACATGATATATATATTATTTATTAACAGTTTACTAGAATTGATTTTTAATAATAACTCACATAGAATACTCTTAATAATAACCTTGCTACTTTGTATAGTTTTTTGTTATCTGGTACTGATTTATGATTAATTTCACTGAAGCAGCTCTTGATTCAAAAATAAGTTTATCTTTATGAAGAGCATTTTGATAGAGTGGTTAATATATATTAATTAATTATTTATGTTTCATTTCTAAATTAATTATTGATCTCTTCACTTCTTTTTTGGAGTTTTTTCAAGTGATTATAATTGTTTTACTTTTGAAGGAGTAGAAATAACTTCTGAGTTGGTAATTATCTTCAACTGATCTCTTACATACATTGTCTCATCTTCTCCTTAGCTCTCTCGTCCATTTCAATAGTCTCATTGCATCTCCTCTCTCTTCTAGCGTCTCTGCTCTCTTCCTCTCTCTCTCTCTCTCTTCTCGCGTGATATATGAGAGCGTATTACAAACTTGGGCTATTGAACATTTTTTTTCATGTACTTGATCTTCTTTTTCATTACGTTATGTGTGGTAAAGATTAGATATATTTGAGAGTCTTGAGGTCTGTTGAACAAATGGTTAATAATAAGATATGGCAGGTATGATAGAAGACAGACTAGTTTAGTCATGAATCTTATTCTCACCTCTCTATACTATACATCTATTATATCATAAGTTATTATGTTAATGATTAATTAGATGGTGTAATTCGAATGCTGTATTTTTTCCTTGTATATACGAAATATAAGATACTTTTTTTTATGAATGTGGATCGGAGTTAAATATTGTTTCAATAGGGAAAAAAGTAATAAAGGTATATGTTAATTTTATATTTATAATCCACAGGTATTCAATCTATCACGTTACTTGATAAATTTATATAGGATTACTACTTTATAATAATATAATAATACCGTTATTCTTATCTAATAATATAACAAGTTTTAATATTAGCACTATTCCTTCTCCTAATATACTATTAATTAGTTACTGTGATGTGATCCATTTGGGAATAGCTGTAGTTCTCGGAAAAATTATGCATTCAATCTATATGGTATGAGAATCATAACAACAGTGATTAAGACTTCAAAAACGTTTGGTCTTTCCAGCAGTGAGCAAAAAATTGGGACGATGTATTGAACTTCACAGATGAATTATTTCTTATACTGGAAATCCATTTATTCATTTTTTTATGGGAGAATATTCATTTATAAGATATTTATCTAGTTCCTTATGTCTAATCAATTTTAAAATGAAAGCTTCGATTAGCACGATTTTTTTCGATGCCCTTTGATATTATTAATTTACCTTACAAATATGTGGCTCATGTGTATACGCAAGTTTATTATTTGTACCTCTACATTACTAGCAAAGCAGCTTTAAAGAACACACACCCACTAGAATCATTATCACATTTTCCTTATATAATATAAGTATCGATCGTGGGCTCTCACTTCACTCAGGTATACTTACATGCTGCTACACTTTCTCTCGATCTGTCTCTCTCTCTTATCATTACTAACTAATGAAATAACATAGATCTTTATTATCCTATTCATTGTCTTCTACTACTCCTGTAAGTCCCTTTCTCTATTTTCGCTTCACCATGTTCACTTCTTCTCTCTCTCTTCGTGTAAATCAGTGATACTCATCATAATCCTTCGCAATTATAATATTCCTATTATTATTCACAATCCGTATGTTTTATTTATCCCTTTTACCCTTCATTTTATTATTTCGGCTATTCACATTCTTTCTAATATACTGCATTATACTATCATCATCCATTATATTTTTTTCAATGGCCCTAGGTTTAGCATTTTATTTTGTTTTACTTGTATTTTCCTTTTGTCTCAAAATAAAACGGAACGGAACGGTTATTATTTAATATGTGCTTCTTTTTGGATTGAGAGTGGTGACTGAATTTAATTGGCATTCTAATCATATCATACTTTTAGAGATCTATTATCTCTTATGGCCAGATATTGCGGCCTTCTTTCAAGTCTACAGACGACCTCTCTTTTGTTTCTTTTAAATGAAAATGGATTTAAATGCAAATAAATATTTATTTTATTTCCTGATTATCTTTGTATTACACGTTTTAATGTATTGTCATTTGTAAGCTATACATCAATAATCTTTCTTTATTGATTACTATTTATGATAGTATCATATTATTAGATTATTCTTCTCTTATTGATTATTAATATATATCATCTATTATGTGTTCGGATTATTATTCTATATATTAATGATTAATTATTAATATGTCAGAAAAATGGGATAAACACTGTTGAATCTATTTTGAATTCTTGTATTATGTTACTCTTATTTACTACTTGATGTGGGTATACTGTTGTTGCCTTTTAGATATCCTTCAGAAATATTTTTCTTATTGCGTGTCTGGAATGAAAGAGTGTATTAACAGATTTTATACATGTGAGCGGCATGGGCAGATGTAGGAGAATAAAATAACACTTAGCTGATTTTCACTGGTACAGATATTACCGCAAAGGCTGTTTTCGTGTCTCGTACTAATTCTATACGTAGTCAGTATTTGTCACTTAGTGACGTAATCTTTAATACTAATCTTACAGATATTTAGAATTTTATAACCATATTTGATAACTATAATTTATTAATAGGTTAATTCAGATTGATTTATCACTTAAGGCAATTTGGTCTACACCATTAAGTGTATAACAAAGGCTGGAAGGTATAAGTGTTTTTATTCCAATTATTTTTAAGATGAGAAAGTAACCGAAGCTTCTTAGAATAGAAAACTCTTAGACAACATAAAAGAAAGGTTATCCATCTTAACAAGAAAAACATCATTTATTTGGTTAAGGTTTATTTGGCTTGATAAAGGTCTATTCTTGATAAAAAAAAAAATTATCTTGGAAATAAAGCCCTGCACTTTGAAACTATAATATTAAAAGTATCCTATCTAAATTCAATAACTCATTATAATCAACATTTAAATATAAATATAAGTTCAATATAAAATTAATAGAATATAAAAACTATTAAGAAATAAGACCTTCAATTTTTTTATAGACTATTATAGACAATTTTTATTATAGATTAACAATAGGGATTTAAGCATTTAACTTTTGTTTAACGGTTTTAAATGTATTAATTTATAAGAAAAGGATCATTCATTGCTTTAAGGCTAATATTAGCTTAAACTACATGTAGTGTAAGGAAAGTGTTCAAAATGTTATATTTATCATTTTTAAAGCATACTTATAGAAGCAGTTGTAATAGAAGTAAGATCGCTACAAGAATTAATAATAAGAATAATTAACAATTAATATAAATAGTCAATAACAAGTAAATCGCAATATACAATAATTCATTATATAATCACAAACTAATTAAGTACTAATAATACATATTAAGAGAAGTAATTTAATATAAATAATGTTATCAAATCTATATATAAATACCTTGAAAGGATAGAACTTTGCTTTCCGCTTATTTTCGAGAGAGGCCTACAATCCCTAATAATGTAATTCTACTGTCTTTCACAACTAGTATGGACAATATTGTTCTTTTATCGATATTATCCTGAGTACGACACTTTGATAACAAATAAAATTACAATAATTTTATATTGTAAATTACAGAACGATAGTAGCTGCCAAGGCATATTCGTCCGGATTGTACACTTTCTCGGACTCAGTTTTCTAATTGAAATTAGTTTAATTTTTTAATTTTAAACAACTTATTCAATTAACTATACTTTGAAGTATTGTGATTGAGAAAACTAGAGTATATAGACATCTAAGAATTCAAAATAGAACTCAAAATTGTGATATAATCTTTTAAAAGAGTTTATAGAAGATAGAGATTAAGCTCACTTACAGAGTTCGACTTCTTTTGTATTTTTAAATTATTCCCGAGTTATAATTTTTATCCGCATTGTCATTATTATTTTCTACTTTGTTTTGTTATCACTCACTAAAGTATAGCGTTAGATTCCTACTGAAGAGAAGCGTAGTGATATCACCTCCGGAGGCGCAATTACATAAAGAAGTCTTTCTTAAACTTAGGATTATGGATTGGGAGAACCCTCTATATGATAATCTCTTGGATTATTAGGGATTTATGTGGTTAGTTCTTCTTTGGAGTATCTCACGTGATGAGTATGAAAATATTACTTCTCGGTGCTTTTTATACCCTCATATAGCTGCATAATTTAATTCTCGATGAGTTGTTGATAAGTGTATCGGATTTTGGTGTTATTCCTAATGATAATCTCGGTCGTTTGTTACATTTCTCGCATACTATTCAAATAACATGGAAAACGGTACACAAGTCTCATTGTCTATCTCACAACATGCCAGGAAAAGTGCGCTTCATAGAGTTAGAGTATCGACTGCACTGCTAGGTCTCAGATTGTCCACACACTTAGGGTGTGCTTAACTCTCTGTTCTAATAAAGTAAAGATACTTATGAAATTATAAGGAGTGCTATTGGAGCATTCCTCTCGTCTTTTATTGCTCAAAACTACTGAGATTCTTCTCACTATGATTAATTTTATAAGTTAGTTATTTTCTTTACCTCTTTTTTTATACATAGCATAATAATGTTATACAGTTTAACACTATGAGATATAGTAAGTATGAGAGCTTGTAAATTCTTTTTTTCCACTTTCCTTAGTATGATAAGTATTAAGAATGCGATAAAACATATAATCACTATTGAATTAGGCCTGCTTTAATAGTTAGTTCTTCCCTTACATAAATATAATGTGGGTTAAATTCATTGTTTATCCCAGAAATCTTCTCGTTTTAAAATATGTTGATTTAAATTATCTCTAAAATCAAACAGAAGGGTTGGAGCAGCCAATCAGACGATTACATCTTTAAACGCTTCGGGCTTGAATAAATTCTTTACTCCGGGTAGCACACGTATGGTAGAGGTGATGAAGGGAAGTGTGAAGGTGAGTCGGAAATTCAAAGGTATGTCCTCCGCGGATGAGACTGTTAGGGGAAAGTATTAATGCTGTATAATTAATACAATACGCAAATGGCCGTAGTATCATGATATATACAAAGTAATAAATTTCCATAGATCCTTTTTTAATTTATGTAATATCTAAGCCCAAATTAACTATTAGTTTATTTTCTATGCCTACACTTTCAAATAATAGAATTTGCAAAAACCATTTGAGATCTTCTATTTTGGAATTGAACCCGTTAATATTTTTTCTCTTTGAAGAATCTATCGTCTTTTATATGATTGCTATTTGTATGCTTAAAATTAGGGAGTTTGAAAATAAAAGGCTAAGCAATATAGGGAATTAATTTGGTGTTTTTACCGGCACTGACATTTGTTTAGAAATCTGCTCAAAAAGTTTGGTCCTAAGATAGGTAGATCCGATTGGAAACAGGCCATTATACTTATTTGAATATCATCTAATTGTATATTTTTTATGATTTGTAAAGCTGATAAACCGTGTGTCTTTCTTGAAGCTTCACAAATATAATAAAGAATAAAACTCTTTCAACTGTCGTGTCCTGCTCTAGGTGATCGATCGGTGGCGTTCTACCTGTTCATGATGGACATCCATGAATAAACATTTTTCAAATTTAGTGGAATCATTTTTCAAGATTGAAAGGAATATAGAATAAAATTATGTGTAAAATAGACTATAAATACAAACTATACAAAAATACCTCCTAGTGAATTTATTTTACATCTCTAGAAAAAAAATTTAATGAGGTGTTGAGCTT
>JABUQX010091416.1:32500-35586 GCA_015478945.1 Trachelipus rathkii | reverse complement strand
TCTATAGATTTATCTATAGATCTATCTATAGATCTATCTATAGAACTATCTTTAGATCTATCTATAGATTTATCTATAGATCTATCTATAGATTTGTCTATAGATCTATCTATATTTATATATAGATCTTTCTATAGATTTATCTATAGATTTATTTGCAGATCTATCTATCTATCATGGTCGTATTACAACAATTTTAAATATCAAAATCTTTGAAATATAATAAATATATTGACAAAATATACATCTAGAGTAAATGAAATATTTTTTCCATTTTAGCAATATTTCTAAAAATCTATTATAAATGGTTTTAATCTTCTCTAACAATAGTTCATCAAAATATTAATACAGCAAATGTATAAATAAATACTCAACATCAAAAAAATTCCAGATGGGGTCATCCTATGATCAAAGAATGGTTCACTTTGAAAACACAGACACAAATTAAAACCTTATTTTTATTGCAATATCATCATTAGTAATTTTTTATATGAATTTTAAAGGGAACCTAAACCATGTCAGATTTGTTAAGACCTCTACTGAACAAACATCTATTTTAATAAATCATCTGTTAAACTCTGTTCTAATAAATACTCATTCAATCTAAAATCTCATACAATAGAGGTACCTAAATGATGGCTAACTCTTCACTGGTTCTATAAATATTTTAATTGATATTCATTATATCTAATTGCTTATTGCACACTATAGTTAAGAATTTAAGGCTATAAGTTGTAATAACATTCACACCAACAACAAATATTTGGATCTGCAATTTTCCATTCTAGCAACATTTAAACACCACAATAAAAAATAATTTCAATTACAAGAGAAAAACTATCGAAATGTTAATCGATGTTATTGAAGAAGTTCATACAAACTACGCGAGGATCGACATTCTGAAAAGCTTCACAAACTTTACTTAAAATAAATAAATCTTTATTTATATTTTTCCCCCTGATCATAAAATCGCATTTCTTTATTTTTATCAAGACTAGTAACTTACACTTTACTATATATCATATACTATATATATCATAGCTATATATATATATATATATACTATAGTATAAGTATATATAATAATATGATACTACTATATATATATATATATATAATCAGTATATATTATATATATTATATATATATATATAATATAGCTAGATTTTGTGATGTGAGATTATGTCTGTTATCCCCATCCACTTCCATATACATATCGATTGATTGAATTGCAATTTTTGTTTTTTAAGAATTTGCTCGATCTTAAGTTAAATAGGTCAATAGGTAGTATACTACTCCGTATTAATAATATTAAACAAGTCTGTATGAAATAAAAGTAAAAAAAATTTGAAAAGAACAATTTATAATAATAATATAGAGCTTCGACAGTCACAAGAAAATAAATTACAGTATTATGAAGTAGGTTATATATATATATATATACTATATATATATATATATATACGTATATATACTATATTATATATATAATACTTATATATTATATACGTATATATTATATATATATAATCATATATATATATAATATAGTATATATATATCATAATACTAGTATTAGTATATCATATATCAGAAAAGAGCCAGAATTATCTCGAAAAGTATGACACTTACAGAAAAACAATTACATATTTGGAATCAGAGTAATCAAGCTTATTACCAGAATGTTAAAAAAAATCTCGCAGAAGCTACCGACCACTTACAGAAGAAACAAATTACAATTTGGATACCAGTCGTTATAAAGCCTATTATAGTGAAAGTCCGATTTTATGATTAAAACTAACGAATACCCTAGGATAGACCGCATAATATCAGATCGCGGGTCTCTCGGCCTCTAGGTGCGACGACGCGGGGGACTTCGTCCCCCCCTCTGCCCCCCATCGTCGGCTCCAGCCCCCTAATGGAAATATGTTCCCATGAACTTCACATTCTTTAGGGTGGCTCCAGGTGTTTGGTGAGGTTTGTAAATCATAATTTAAAACGACTTTACATATAAATAAGCTTCTATACGCTGATTCCCAAATATGTAATTTGTGTTTTCCTGGAAGCCGCGTTCCTACTTTTCGAATTTTTTCCACCATTATGGTAATAACTTTATACGCCCTAGATTCCAAATATGTAACTTGGTTTTTTCTGTAAGTGTCAGTTCTCTTTCGACGATAAATTCTTAACGCATCACGCTTCACGTAATCGTCATATTATATACTATAATATACTATATATCTATCATATAATATATATATTATAATATTACTATATAATATATATATAGATTTCAAGTATACATATGTTATATCTCATATGTCGATATTTTATAGTGGCTATGTAGGTAAGTAAAACTAGAAATTACTGTATTATCTCTATACTATCATACTATATATATATTTTTACTCATATATATACTATATTGATGTTTATGTGGATGTTATAGATTTCAAGTTACCATATGTTTACTCATATGTGATATTTAGTGGCTATGTATATATATAAATATTACCTCAACAAATAAGTTGTTATAGTCTATTGTTAACTTTCCTCCATGGGTAAACATTACATTTCCCATCACGTGTGCCCTTGTTTTCTCGAAATGCCATTTCCATTTCATGAGCATTGGTGTTACATAATGTAGTTTTTGGAATACATTAATCAATATATTTTGGAAAATTCCTGTCATCAATTTCATATAGATTGTTATTTTGAAACTATTTTGAGGATTTATAGATTGTTTAAATTTAAATTGCTTTCACGAACTGTATATGTATATTCTTTACATAGTTGTGTGTGTTTTGTAAGCTTTATTTGATTATAAGTGAGCTTCCACCATGTTTAAAAATGTTAAAAAAACAAATTCCTAATTATTTTATTTAATATTATTTAAATGCTTACTTAATCAAACTTATCAATTAGTACATTTTAACCTTACTAGAAACCCATGTTATAATTTTATTTCACTTTCCATTAACTTCTAAACTTACATTTATAAATTTATTTCACTCTCCATAATTTTCAATAACTAACTAACTAACTTATTAGGAAAAAAGTTCAATCTTTTAACCACTATGAGCGCG
>JABUQX010091416.1:20000-22500 GCA_015478945.1 Trachelipus rathkii | reverse complement strand
AAATTACATTTGCTTGCTGCATGTTCTGCATATATATAGTGAAGCTTTCTTCTAAATATTTTTACTCTAAGTCTATAGTTTCCTTTATAATTATACCCTATATATATATATATATATATATATATATATATATATATATATATATATATATATATATATATATATATATATATATATGGTCAGCGTCTCGATTGACCGTCATATGTATCTTAAAAACTATTAATGCTACAGTGAAAACGGAATACATTGCTGGAATGCTGGTGCAATTGTTCAGAAAATGTAAAAAAAAAAAAAAAAATCTCAAAAACTACAATAGCTACAGCGAAAGGAATACATTTTTGGAGAATCCTGGTAAAATTTTACATAGGAAAATGTAAAAAAATAAATAATAAAAAAATATTATTAATAATTATAGTAATATGATTAGAAGGCTATTTAGAGACCTTTTATTGGTTTCTCGTTAAAAAATAAATAGACTGCGTATTAAATTTTTTTTTTACTAAGAATGCCAAGGGTATACCACCCCAATGCTTGAGTCCAGGGTCTCTCGGCCTTCCGAGGGAACGACAGGGTAGGACTATTTCCCCATTCGGGGTGTCGCTCTTTATTTGGGTGTCGCGGGGTTCCTCCGCCCTTCCCTACAGGGTATGGAAAACATCCCCCTATGTTCCCGTCGGCTCGAAGCCCCTAATTGTGCCATTATAAGCAAAATTTTTTATTTTTTATTTTTATTTTCCTATGTGAAATTTTACCAGGATTCCAAAAATGTATTGCTTTTCGCTGTATTGTAGTTTTTGAGATTTTTATTTTTATTTTTGCTCTGGACCAGCATTGGGCACCGCTATGTAATCATTGTTTTCGCAGCATGTGTTTTAAGATACATATGACGGCTAATCCAGACGCTGGCTTCTCTTAATATATATATAATAATATATATATATATAATATATATATATATATATATATATATATATATATATATATATATATATATATATATATATATATATATATATATATATATAAATATATATATATATATATATATATATATATATATATATATGTATATATATATATATATATATATATATATATATATATATATATATATATATATATATAATAATATATATATATATATAATAATATATACATAATAATATATATATATATATAATATATATGTATATAATATGTATATATATATGTAATAATAATATAATATAATATATGTATATGTATATATATATATAATAATAATAATATATATATATATATAATACATATGTAATAATATAATAATAATAATAATAATATAATAATAATATATATAATAATAATAATAATATAATATATAATAATAATAATAATAATAATAATATATATATAATAATAATAATATGATATAATATAATAATAATAATAATATATATATATATATAATATATATAATAATAATAATATATAATAACAATATATATATATATAACTCTATATATATATATATATTTATATATATATATAATATAATAATATATAATAATAATATATATATATATAATAATAATAATAATAATAATAATAATAATAATAACAATAACAACAATAATAATATATATATGTAATAATAATAATAATATATATTATATACATATATATATATATATATATATATATATATATATATATAATAACATATATATATATATATATATATATATATATATATATATATATCTTTCTACTATATATATATATATATATATATATATATATATATATATATATATATATATATATATATATATATTTATATTAAAGGTTTTTCGCCAACTGAAAATGTAAGTAATAATTTATTACAGCTATTTGGTTAATTTTGATTATTAAACTTTAAAATGAAGAGCAGTAATATGAACACCAAAAAAAGTAGCAAAAAGTTTAACAACAACAAAAACATCAATATCAACATCAACATTAATTTCAAGAGCAACAACAAAAACAACAAGAACATCAACATCAATTTCAAGAGCAACAACAAAAACAACAACAACAACAACAACAACAACAACAACAACAACAACAACAACAACAACAACAACTAAAACAACAACAACAACATCAACTAAAACAACTTAAGCAATAAAATAACAACTAAAACAACAACAACTAAAACAACATCTAAAACAACAACAGCTAAAACGAAAACAACAACAACAACAACAGCAAAATTAAAAGCAACAACAACAACAGCAACAACAAAAATAACAACAACTACAATAACTGTGACGGTGAAACGATAAATGCGATCTTCCTTTTTGAAAATATTTCGATTAGAGGATTAAAAAATAAATTTAAGCGAATAATACTAATAATAATAATAATTATTATTATTATTATTATTATTATTATTATTATTATTATTATTATTATTATTATTATTATTATTATTATTATTATTATTATTATTATTATTAGTGAGAAGGATAAACTTTATTCA
>JABUQX010091416.1:15000-17500 GCA_015478945.1 Trachelipus rathkii | reverse complement strand
AATAACAGAAATTGTAACAATTATGTAAAAAATATGGAAATAACAAGAAAAATATTAAAAATAGCAACATGAACAATAAATACATTAATAAATGAAGCAAGTAATGAAACGGTGTCATTATCAACAAAAATTTTAACAGGAATAAAATATACTAGAACAAAAACACAAAGCAACTGCATTTGCAAAAACAAGAGCATTTGCCGCAACAATAACACAATTGGTTAAACAAAAGCAGTAGCAAATGGAAATATAATTAAAGCTGAAACAACAATAAGAGCGCTTACATATTTCAAAATCAAGCACAACAATTACAAAACAATAACAAAGATTAAACAAATATAATAAAATGCAGAAACGTAGCAACAACAGGTGATAAGCAACTGCAGCAACAATAACAGAAAGGCACTGAATCAAATGCAACAAAAATAGCAGTAGCAACATCAACTACAGCTGGAATAACGTCAAAAATAACAGTGGAAATACCAACTACGGCAAGAACAACATCAAAAACAACAGCATTAGCTGCAGAAACAACATCACAGATAACAACAAACAAGTAATACTATTGAAACAATAAGAACAACATAAAAAAGAAGAATAAAAAACAGCATCTGAAACAATAAAGAAAACCATCAGCGGAAGATAATTCAGTAATTCCTATTATAGATACTTCGAAAGCAACATCAATTTTAGCAATAACAACATTCGTGCTAACAACAGCAAGTATAGAAATAACATCAACATATATAAACCAAAATTACACAGAAATAACTAATAGAAAAATGAAGATCAACAATTTCATCATTTTCATAAAAAAATTAAGGACGTAACAATAACGACTCTAATAGCATCAATGGCATCAGCCAATGTAAAACTGTGAAGTAAATTTATTAAGGATAAAATTAATAGCATTAACAATTGTAACAATAATAAAGAAAGTTCATTAGGCATAAAATCAACATCAATAATAATAAGAATGATGAAAGCTTTTAAAGCATAAAATCAACATCCACAAATGTAACCAGAATGAAGAAAGTTTTTTAAGCGTAAAATCAACATCAACAATTGTATCAGTAATGAAGAGAGTTCATAAAGAATAAAATCAAATTCAACAGTTGTAACAAGAATGAGGGAAGTTTTTTTAATCATACAATCAACATCAACAAATATAACAAGAATGAAGAAAGTTATTCAATCATAAAATCAACATCAATAATTGTATCAACACTGAAAAAATTTCATTAAGCATAAAATCAATAACATCATTAATAGTCACATTAAAAAATTCTAGTAAATTTGTTAAGCATGATCTATTTCTTCTATTAAAACTGTGTGGGGGAATTCTTGAGCAATTCCGATGATCTTCAGAGATGTGCATCTTAATCTATTAGTTAGTAGTTGCTTCAAAAATTTTCCAACTATTAGAAGTTGAGGTAATGGCTGTAGTGTTATTCGGGAATGCTTACGATCTACTTTTTTTGAAAATAGGAGTTATATTAGCAATGTTTGAAATTATGTGCGTGACTAACCTTCTTTGTAAAGACTTATTGAATGAAAAGCCATCATCAAAGGTTTTATAATATATCTTTTAGATTTTTTACATTGCATCCGATAATAAAAATCCATTTTCTGGTCCAGGTGATCATTTATGTTACTTGATAGGCTTATTTCAATTTGGGAAAGCAACTCCTCTTCTTAAAATTTCAAATGTTACCTAAAATTAACTGTCTGCATGATGAAAAAATCCGCACGGTTCTTTCATGTTAGATACATGTAGTACTCTGGATTTTCTTTGTAAAATTAAATACTGAGGAGAAAAATACTTTTTTGTGGAAAATGTTTGCCACTCGCACATTTTGTTCGACTTTAGTCGTTTCCCGTTAAATTGTAAAGATGATGTGTTAAAATTGAATTCCTTTAATGAACTTTTGATTGACGGTAATTTGTAAAATACTTTTTAGAATATTAATTTTTACTCTCACTGCCTGGGCAATATTAATTTCATTTAGTTTCTTATATGCATCTAATTAGGTCTTTTTGCAGTTTCCGACGCCAAACTTTTGTAATTATTATATTGATTTTGCCATGAGGAGATGAGTAATTTCTAAAGTTTATAACCCTATTTTCTATATATTTAAAGAGATCTTTAATTTTCATTTTTTCCACCCTCGTTTGGTAAAGTTCATTTTCATTTTATATGGAAACCAAAATCTTTCTTGCAGTGGGGTTTCCTTTTCTTGTAAATATATTGTAGAAAACGTATCAAAAATATATTTAACTATAATTTGCCATATCCTGTTTAATATGTTTTTCTATCCCAGAATCATATATAGATAAGCTCTCCCATTAAGCCATTTTTAAAAATTGTGTCTAGGAATATAAGTAGAGCAAGTAGTTGCTATGTATTTGATTCAATGCTGAATGACCAAATTAATTCAGTTATGTCACTTTATACCAATAGCGTTCGATAGATACCTTCAAACTTCTTACCAAGTTCAAT
>JABUQX010091416.1:0-12500 GCA_015478945.1 Trachelipus rathkii | reverse complement strand
TTAGTATTGGAAAGGTTGTAATAATTTTATTTGTCGGTAAAGAAAAAATATTAAAAATTTGATGTAGGGTATAAAAAGAACTTACTTTTTATATTTTCAGCTTCAAAATTCAAGCCAAAGGAAATATTCATCTTGTACATTAAGAGAAAGGAATGTCTGGTTTTATATTACCATCCCCTTATACCTATATATATATATATATATATAAATAATATACTATATAATATATATAATACATATATATCATATACTACCTAGATATATACATATATATTATATATACTATATATATAATATATATAGATGTCAGATTTTTTAATGCTCACAAGTATGCTAGCTAGCAGAACGGCAGTCCTACAGTCAAACAACACTATATTTGAATCAGCCGAAAATTCTAAGGATGGGGATTTAATTTTTTTTTTTTGTTTTTTTTTTTTTGAAGGTAAATTTGCTTTTTCTTTACATGTTCATACATGTTTTTACCCAAGAGCGGTAAACCGCACAAGATGGCAGAGTCGGGGTCTCTCGGCCGCGGTGGACTACGAGGGGGGACTAATCCCCCCTCCGCGGATCTGGTCCCGAACCCCCGCTCTTGGTCTTATGGGTGGTCGCGGGTCCTCCGACCTATCCCCCCGGGTATAACGTCCCCCCCTCTATGTCACCGTCGGCTCGAGCCCCCTAAATTTGGTGCAAATACTTTTTTTTCTTTTTTGGAAAATTTTAAGTTTTCTTTAGGGGGCTCGAGCCGACGTGGGACAGAGGGGAGGACGTTTCATACCCGGAGGGGATGGTCGGAGGAAACCCCGCGACACAAGACCAAAGAAGCGGCGGTTCCGCGACGACCATCCCCGAAAGGGGGCATTAGTCCCCCCGTCGGTCCACTCGGAGAGGCCTGAGAGACCCCGACTCCTGCCATCTTTGCGTTTACCCTAGGTATTGCTTTAGTTAAAAAAAAAAAATTTACTTCAAAAAAAAAAACAAAAAAAAAAAAAAAAAACAAAAATGCTTAAATCCCATCCTTAGAATTTCGGCCTGATCCAAATATTAAAGTTTGTTTTACTGTAGGACCTGCCCTTCTCTAGCTACATACTGTGTGCATCATTAAAAAAATATGACCATCTATATAATCATATTATATATATATTACTAATTATACTATATATATATATATAATATACTATAACACTATATAATATAATATATATATATTATATATACTATATATATAGTACTATATATAATAAACTAAAAAATTAAATAAAAAGGGAATTGGAAAATTAATCAATTTGAAGCTGAAAAAAATATAAAAAGAGTAAAAGATTTTATAGCAAATCAAAAAAAAAAAATTTTCTAATTTTTCTGGCTACCTAAAATAAAAAATTATTACCCACCTTTCCAATACTAAATTATTTTCCGCTACGTGGTTTACTTCAAAGGACCTATATAATAATATATATACTACTAATATATATAATATATATATAATATAAATACTATATACAATATATACGACTATACCGGTATATATATATATCACGTATTATTATGTATATATAACTGTATTTATATATATAATATAATAATAATAATAATAATAATAGATAATAAATAATAATACATAATAATAATAATAATAATAATAATAATAATAATAATAATAAAATAATAACACACTAATAATAAATAAATAATATAATATTAAAAATACATAATAATAACTAATAATAATATCAATAATAAATAATAATAATATAAAAAATGAATTAATATTAATAATAATCAAGTAATAATAATAATAATTAATAATAATAATATCACACAACAAACTAACGATAATAATAATATAATAATAATAATAATAATAATAATAAAATAGCATAATAATTAATAATAATAACTAATCAATCAATATACATAATAATAATAATAATAATAATAAATAATAATAATCATATTAATAATAATAATACAATAATAAAAATAAAATAATAATAAAAAATACTTAATATTAATAATAATAATAATATAATATAAATAATAAAACAATAATAATAGATAATATAATAATAATAATAATAATAATAATAATAATAATAATAATAATAATAATAATAATAATAATAATAATAATAATAAAATAATAATTAATAATAATAATAATAATAATAATAATAATAATAATAATCAATAATAAAAATAAATAATAATAATAAAAATAATAATATAATAATAATAATTAATAATAATAAAATAATAATCAATAATAATTAATAAATAATAATAATAATAATAATAATAATAATAATAATAATAATAATAATAATAATAATAATAATAATAATAATAATAATAATAATAATAATAATAATAATAATAATAAATAATAATAATAATAATAATAATAATAAAATAATAAGAATAATAATAATAATAATAATAATAATAATAATAAAAATAATAATAATAAGAATAATAATAATAATAATTATTGTTTTATGAATAATCTCACGACCCTTTTTTAGAACATTTTTTAACCAGATGGAGAAACATTGCAGTTTGTTAAATAATTGTCCAATTCCGTTTCATCTTTAATTTTTAATGTGTCGCCCTGCGAGTTTTGTTTGATAAATAGACAAAACTCGCAGGGCGACACATTAAAAATTGAATAATAATAATAATAATAATAATAATATTAATAAATAATAAATAAAATATTTTTTGAGCCTGAAGCTGGAATTGAAATTTTGACATTATTGCAATTTTTTTAAGTTCGAAACCTCTGTAAATAATCTCGGCTCTTGTTGATTATCAGCTTCCAGTTAAGCTTAAGCCGATTTTATTTTAAAACTTACTAAATCGAACGCAATGAACACCGACGCTCATAGCGTTAAAAGATTGAACTTTTTCTTCTAATTAGTTAGTTATTGAAACAATAGAAAATTAAATAAATTACTTTTTTTGTAAATCACACAACGAAAGTTAAAGTAATGGACTAATTATTTTGAGAAATTTTAGTTTTTACTTTTTTTTTTTTTGTAAAATAAAACAAAAAAAGAAGAACTGACCAAATCCTAGATACGTACTTTTCACTAAATTTCTGACACCTTTTCAATACACTTTTATACAACCTAGGCTAAATATTGTGTAAGGCTTTGATTTTGCGATAGAATTTTTTGTAAAGAAAAGGCATTTCTTTTATTCATTATTTAGCTTCACTACCTTTATTAAAGGAAAATTTTTTCTAGACATGAATTTATTAATCTCGAAATGATTTATTTAAAAATATAATTGATGCTAACAAAAAGATGCAGCTAACAAAATAATAAGAATCTCATATATTTTTTAATAACAAAAATAATAATACATAACATCAACCCCAATTAATATTTATTTTAAACAATTGAAACAATAATAATAATAATAATTCTATTTCAGTTATTTTAAGGCAAATTTATTAGTCAAATTATATAAGCTATGCGAGGATAGCTTGAGTGTTAAGCTTCAAGGAAAGAGCATAGTATTTACCATTAGGGGGCTCGAGTCGATGGGGGAACAGAGAGGGGACGACAGACCCGCCCCCGTCAGTCCACAGAGCAGAGAGAACCCGACTCCTGCCATCTATGGGGTCTACTCTAGGGTATTCGTAGTTTGTAAATTAAAAGACTGTACATAAAGAAATGCAAAAAAGTATAGCTTGAAAGACGATAAAGCCGCTATATATATATATATATTATATAATACCTATTATATATATATATATATATACATTATATATATATTATATATATATATTGATATTATATATAATATATATTATATATATATACGTAATTATTCAAAAAATATTTCACTTCTTAAAAAAATATTTAACATAAAATTTATTAATACATTATTTAAAATATATCGAACTTTTGAATCATGTCCGTTAAGAACTTAAATTTCATTGTTAGTATCATACACTAGCAATAATATTAAAAAAAAAAAAAAAAAACACACGGAGTCTTAAAAAAAAAACAGGTCCTATATATTTTGAAGCATGTCCTCGACCACTCAAAAAATTCATGTTAGATCAAAATACGGCAATATATTAAAAAAAAAGAAATATAAAATAACAAAAACCATCGAGATATGCTGGAAACGATTATGCATAGTCTCGTAGCAACAATTTTAAAGTTAAACGGTTCTTTTAGGGGGTTTTTTCCAGGGGGATAAAAATTTTTTTTTTAGGTTGTTTTATATTTTTTTTAAACAATCCAGAATGAAATAAATTTATTCAGAAAAGATAAATTACATTATTAAGTATATACTTTAAGTAAAGGTTATGTTTTTTAATATTTTTAGAGGTGTGAAGCTGCTTTAGTATTAAAGTTTCAATTTGATTTTAAGCATTTTCACTTCAATTTTATGAAATGTGTTCGAATTCATACAATCGATATGTATATGAAGGTGGAAGCTGATAATCAACATGATCCTAAATCTCTGTATCTACTAAAAAAAACATTTAGAAATTCCCAAAAAATAATCAAACCATGATTGTGCATGAGGGAATTATTAATAATTCTAATAAATAAAAAAAAGTGAAAATTTGATTTTCTTTCAAAAATGTTGGGGTTCTTAGGATGGTGTCTCCCCTTAATATCTTGAAATTTAATTTCAAATTTAGGTTAGGTTTAGTTAGGTTAGGTTAAGTTATATTGCATTAGATTAACAAGGATTTAAATCTCTTTATTTAAATTTTTTAAATTTATTTTACAGTTTCGATCTACTGCGATTCTTATTAATCAAATAGACATTGATGGATCCAATAGTATATATATATACGTATATACTACTATCATACAAATAAATAGGTATATATTATAATATATATAATATATAGTATATAGTATATAGTAAGTATATATGCCCCTTATGAAATATATATATATTATCTCTGATATATATAATATATTAAATTATCCTTTTTCTAATTAAACAAGGAACGTTATTCTTAAGCTATCTTAAAATAAATTGAAATTTAACTAATATTAATTTTTTTAACCCTAGATTTTAATAAATTGAACTACTTTGTAAATATTAATACATCATAAAATTTTTTGAATCGTAGAGAAAACTTACCAAAACGTGAGAGATTTATTTATTTATCATTTTGGCAGTTATGTTATTGCATGTTATTAAAAGTAAGTGCACCCTTATGAACCTTTTGTTCACCTTCAATGGAAATATAATTATATATAGTATTATATAATAATTATATATATATATATATAATATATATATATATTATATATATTATATAATATATATATATATATATTATATAATAATATATATATATTATTAATATAAATTTCCATGAAGGTGAAACATAAGGTTCATAAGGGGTCACTACTTTTAATAACATGTAATAAACTATAACTGCCAAAATGATAAATAAATACAATTTATTTTTTAGAATATATGCTCGATTTATTTATAAATTTATTTAATTTGTTTAATTTATTTTGTGACATTGATTTCGTATTTTTGATCGTTTATACTTTAAATAATGCATCGAGAATTATAGTACGTGTTAAAGAGTCATGGTTGATAGAATAACAAATACAAATATATATATATATATATATATATATTATATATATAATTATATATAATGTTGGATTATATATATTATATAGTATATAGTATATATATATATATATATTATATATATTATATATGTATATATAGATATATATATATGTATATATATATTATATTATATATAATATATATATATTAAATATATATAAATATATGATTATATATATATATTTATATACTATATATATTATATATATAAATATATATAGATATATATATATATAAAGAGTCTGTATTATAAAAAAATATAAATATATATATATAATATATATATATATATATATATATATATATATATATATATATATATATTTTATATATAATAATTATATATATATATATTAGTATTTATATATATAATATGGTATAAATAATACTATATATATACTATATATAAAATATATATATATATATATACTAACAGTATCTATCTTATATTATACTCGGTATATATATAGTATACGGTATTTATATTATGAAATATAATCTAAAATTATTTATATTGATATATATATATTTATATTATATATAATAATATATATAATATAATATATTAATATATTATATATATAAAGTTATACGCAGTATATTATATATGCTCAAATATATATATATTATATACCTTATAATTATAATATTTATATATATGTTTAGTGTATTTATATATATATATATATGATTATATATATATATCTCAGTACGTATATATAAACCGAATAATATATACTAATATACTCATCGATTCTTATTCTTATGTATATATATGTATATATATATATTATATAGTAATACTATATAAAATATATATATATACAAATATATTATGATAATATAATATATATATATATATCTATAGTATTTTTGTACCTAATATTATTATATCTATGATAGTAGTATTTATTTGTACTCAGTACATATATATAATTATATTATATATATATATATGTATATTACTGTGATTACTGATATTCCTATACTTACTCCCCTTTTATAATCCTCTCATAGTCTTCATCCTATAAGTATATTTATAGCTGATCAGCTCAGTATATAATATATATATTATATATGATGAAATTTATATGCGTTCCACCTCCATATATAATATATATACATATATGGTATATATATATATTGTATATATAGGTATATATATATATATATATATATAATATATATATAGGAATTTATATATATATAAATTATATTTTTTTTTATTATTATTATAGTATATTATATATTGTTTACTGTAACCTGTTTATTCTATGAAAAATTATATATATACCTGGCTCTTTAGCCTATTATATAAGTGTTAAAGTTCTTAAATTAAAGTGTATATATTTATTAATATTTAAAATATTTTATAATATATATATATAATATATACTAATATATATATATATAGTAGTATTAGGTGCTTTTGTCATATGTATGAATATAGTATATATATATAATAATATAATATATATATATATATAAATATATATATATATATATATTATATATATAAATATAATATATATATATATTAAATATATATATATTAATAATATATATATATATTTAAATATATAATATATATAATATATATATATATATATATTTAATAATTATATATTAAAATAATGAATTCATTGATATCAAGACGCACCAAGCCGCCACACAGAAATAGCACGGTCACACGCTAAGTTAAATAATCAACTCTATGTTAGGTCTTGCTCAACATTAATTTTAATATATGTAAGAAAAATTGAGATGACGATATAATGAACATTTTAAGCCAAATATATAAGAAATTTTAAAACGATTACCCTTACATTATATAACATTCTCTTATAATGGATAATAAAATCGTATATTCTAAAGAATATTCCGGTGTCTGAATAGAAAGAGAAAATAGTTACGTTTCAAAGTAGGGAGGATTTCAGAATAAGAGATTATGGATAATCACTTTTATTAGAAAGGTTATGGAACCATAGAGTATAAAATTTGACGACGTGAGCGTAAATGGGTCCAGTTGTTAGGACATTCACAAATGAAGTGAATCATGCAGATGAAATAAGGTACAACGGTGAGCAAAATTTTTGCAAGATGGATAGATAGGGAGAGGGCCTGTGTTATGTTATTTAAGTTATGCAGAGAATTATATTGGTTAAGTTGCCCAATTAACCGAATGCGTGCATAGTATATCACTCTCCATGCAAGCCGCTTTTGTCGGTTGAGTAGAAGACCCTAATACTAATCAATGTCGGCTTTATATATTATTTCTAATGGTTCGCCCCTCATGATTAACTATCGTTCACTACACTTGAGCCAGATAAACAAGTAAACCTTATGATTCGAGAGAGCAGTTGGTAATATTAATCAATATGATGTAAGAACCATTGTCAAATTGCGTAATATCTATATATATATATATATAAATATAATATAAATATATATATATATATATATATATAGAGTGGGAGAGGTACTCGATAGACAAGCTCAGAAAAGGAAGAGGCGTCATTTGCTCTCTGGTCAGTGAATTTCGTTGTCATACCCCTACGTGAGAGGGGGTCCAACATAGTAAGATTTGCTTCATGTACAAGAGTGCAGCAGCCGAAGAAATTGTTTGTACATCGGATGAACCATTGTGTTTTTTAGATATAGTGTGCTTTAAAAGGCCTATATGGCTCTGAAATAAATCATAAATAAATGACATTAGAGAGAGTGGTCTTGTTAATGAATAGAGATTAGAGCCAAAGTCGATGTAGCCGATTAATTGATTGCCTAAAAATTGAAACGATGACGAAAGCAAATAGGGAAGTTGCGTGTACACGGAGAAAACAGCAGCGCAGCACCACACTGGTCCCCTGTTTTAGATCCGTCAGTAAAACTATGGAGATATATGCACTGAAGTGGCGAATGGACAGGCATGATGCTTTTACAAGAGAGGCAGCTGCGTTGGCTAATTGGAGAGAGGGCCAGGAGCCACAGGAAAGATAGGGCGAGCAGGAAATACCAAGGATGGATATCCTTTGTCATAAGAGAGCGGCAGCACCTTTTGCAAATGAATATTGAGGAAGTTAAGGATGATAAACTATCTTTGCAAATGGCCAGCAAGGAGAATTCTGAGGTACCTCTCGCAGAATCAGTGTTAGAGCAGATGGTATTGGGGTTTGAAAGCGAAGATAACTTGTACACATGATGTATTCCCTTCAAAGAGAGAGTGGCACCACATCGGATTCACCTTCAAGGCTCACCCTGGTTGACGATCGGAAGGCTCCAGTAGAGATGCGGATCGCCTCGCGGAGCGCGTTTTGAGGATGATCTAGCAGGCGTAGTAGAGTTGGGGAGGCCTGACCATATACTGCGTAGCCATAGTCCAGTTTTCGATTGGATTATGGCGATGTAGAGACTTAAAAGGGACCTGCAATCAGCACCCCAAGATTCATAGGTAATAGGTCAAGCACGCGATGACGAGTCGCTTTTAGGAGTTTAATGTGCGGTGCCTATGTTAGGTGGTTATCTAGAACGAGTCCTAGAAGTTTGACGTGAAGTTAGGTTCGCGGGAGGAAAATGGCAGGTTCTTCGACTTCCTTTTTCCTAAATAGTTTTGCTGAGGTTTTGGTGGGTGAGAAATGGAAGCTATTGGGAATTACCCAATTGTGAAATATTCTCAATAGCTAGTTGAAGTTGCTTTTCAAGAAATGGCAGATTGGCACCGGCAATATATAGCGCCAGGTCATCAGCATAGAGAGAAAAATTGAACGTAGCTGGGATAGAAGTAACGCTGTCATTGAATCCGAGAGCAAAATCTAATACACATAGAACGCTGCCTTGCGGAACTCCTTCACCCAGAGTAAAGTGGCGTGATAAAACAGAAAAGTGCCGAACCTGACTGAATATGTTTGACGGAGAGCATTTAATAAAGAGAGGAGCTGTTCTGGGAAACCGAGCTAGTGAAGTTTAAGGAAAACCCCAGTTCTCCAAGTAGTGTCATAAGCCTTTTCAAGGTCAAAAAAGACACCAAGAATAATTCCACCAGTTGAGAAGGCTTCCAGGATGTTATGTTTCAGTTTTAACAAAGGATTCGCGGTCGAAAGATTTTTGCGGTAACCAAACTGGAAGATTGAAAAAGCCTTGCGACTCTCCAGAACGCCTGAAACTATTTTGTTCTATTAATTTACAAGTAAGATAGGTCAGCGAAATTGGTCTTTGGTTGTCCGCCAACTTCGGATCTTTCCGAGGCCAAAATAGATGGAAAAGAGGATTCGATTCAGATTCTGTTATACAGGTCCAGCAGGAACGCTGATGTGGAGGGGTGAATATGAAGAAGCATTATGTACAAAATTAAGTATGGGTCATGGTCACCATCTTTGCCGTTCGCCAGTGCAGTTTAATACCCCGCAAATGTAAAAAGACGGTTATAGATATGATATTTCTCTTTCGATACTGAAAAGTTTTTCGTTAAAGTGTTAATTCTTAATTATTGAAAGGATTCAGAAAAGTGGAGAGAGCTCGAGTAGCTAGCAAAACTATAACCTAATGCATCTGCAACAGCTGGCTGCAGAAGCAGAGATCGTTTCGGTTATATCAGTCCCATAACGGGAGACTGTGGGTGAAGAGTTATTGGACCGGCGAGATATTTTCTGTGCAACTTTCCACACTGAAGAAAGTGGAGTTGTGGAGCTGAATTCAAGTCGAAGTATGTGTAAGTTTGAAAGTATTGCTAACGTTTTTGCGATTAATTCAACGAGATCTAGCAGCAGCTGCTTTAAAAATGATAGTGTTTGGGGTGGTGCTGGTCCTTTAAGGGTTATTGTTTTTTCTTTCTCAGTTAGCTTGTGAACACTCTTGGGATCACCAGAGGGGTTGCTGAACGGCCTACCTGCGAGATAGAGAATGCAAGCTTCCGCTGCGTGATGAATTAGAGTGATTGGAAGAAGCAAAGGCATCATTAATATTCAGAAACCACTCATTGAAGAGAGAAAGTGGGATAGCTGTGGCATGATGAAATTGAGCACACTCCGCTTGGTCATAACGCGCACACATAGTTGGAAGTTTGAGTGTATAAACATATAGAGCTAAGATTGAGCAAGTTATAGTTTAAATGCTATTGGAAATGGTAAAAGACTGCCTATAAATAATAAGAAACACGGACTCACCTCAGAGCTATCCATAAGAGAATAGGAGTTGAAAAAGAATAGTGAGCCAATAAGAAAGAAAAACACAATTGTTGATATCTATACAATATTCATATTGTCTACGAGATTCTGGTGTTTAAGAGCATTTAAAATGGGATAAAGGATGTTAAGTTATGGATATAACCAATTGATCCGTAGACATTGAACTTCGCACTGAGAAGTAAGATAAAGAAGTTGTTCGCATAACCGGATGTAAATGTGCCTAAGAAGATGCTTTGTATTAGTCTATATGAGAGATTACTATTCAACAAACCGTGAGTTTGAGGTAGTTCTTGCTTTAAAAGATCAGCTATAAGTCGACCTTAGTAAATTATACACTCCACTCACACGCAGTGTATGTTCAAGCATTCTGAGGCAAAGTAGATAGAGCAGACAGTAAGGTCAGTAGACAGATGAGTTCATGCTGCCACTGCATGAGATTAAGTTTGAATGTGGGACTAGAGAATGGGTGAACAGATTGATGGAAAGGATTATCCTGCACCTTCCTTATATCATTGTCACTTCTTTCTATAGAGGTTGGCGGCTATAGAGATTTCGACGCGAGGATTTATATTCCAACGGTTGGAAGAAATCGCGATGACAAAGTCGAAGTTCCTGAAACAATATGCATCGTTCATGGTATTGGTACATATTATTACTTAGATTGAACTTAGTGTCTTTAAAAATTGTGGATGTAAGTGAGTACCACATGACATGTGAATCCATAACGAGGTGTCTATGCTATGTTTGTTATTATAAGATATAATGAGGAAGCCTTTTTGAAATCTCACATAGGTCTTACTATTGTGAGGGTAGGTGTAGGTGATGTTGTGGTAAAGTGATTCAGAGGGAGATGAAGCTAGTGACGTGTAGGTCTCGATAATGTACTTGTAGTGGTAAGTCAAAGATTGTACTGTAAATAGATAGTATTTGGTTGGCGTCAGTTGTTGTAGTGTAAGTTTTGTCTCTGATTTCAGTGCTATTTGGTGGAGAGGTTGCCATGAATTGAAGTAAATTGATGTGTCAACCAAGTCCATCTTATTGTGTGACTTGGTTCGTCGTTGGAAAAGCATCCAAAATAATAGCTATCTATGTTATGATTTGATTGAAGTCTATATCTTTTCTAAATCTATCTCAAGAGCAAAGAGCAGAATTACACAATAATTGTGAGTGTCAACACAACATTATGCGAATATCAGTGTGATCACTTTTTGTAAAGAATTGAAGTGGCATATTGAAATACGCGAATATATAGCGATATCTCAGTTAGAGGTACGTAGGTTATCATAGATCACATGTGAGATAGCTTTTTGTCAGTAAGCCATCAGTGGTGTAGACGTGATTTTTGATATATTGACATTGGAAAAATGTTTTGCTGAACAATTTATTAGTAAATTAAAAACCTCTGGTTCTAGCCTTCTTGCCACAGTCATAGATATTAAGACGCCATTGGGAGACGACTTCGTGTATGATTATGGATTATTAACGGTTTCCATCATCTCTTTCGGAAACGCAAGAAAGCATTGAGAGAGAGAGAGAGAGAGAGAGAGAAGAATATCGAATAAAGTATGAGGTAGCTGGACTTGCGAAGAGGAGAGATGAGAGATTAGGAGACGCCAAGAAAACCGCTTCGTCAGAGAGATCGCCATCATAAATCACTTACTGAGAAAAACCAGAAAAAAGTATCCATTC
>JABUQX010091413.1:10000-21507 GCA_015478945.1 Trachelipus rathkii | reverse complement strand
AAACTCCTCCCACTTTTCGAAACATTATGCAATGAATATGATTCTTGTTTTAACAACGTTTTTGTCCAAACCTAACATAAAAATAACAAGTTTTATCCATACACATTACAAAAATAAGTTCTTCGAATAAAATATCATAGTAAAGCGTAATAGTTTACTGATTTTAAATCAGTAAATCAGAATTTTACATTAACATGGTAATATTTGGCAAAAAATTTATCATAACATTGGCTAATTATCATACTGATCATTGAATATACGCTAATGTAATAAAGTTTTCACATCAATAAAGCTAACATAGCATAACCCGAGCTAAGAAAATAGTGTACAACGACAAACCTAACACAACTCACGCCTGAATAAACTGTTAACATTAACAAAAGTCCCGCACTTAACATCAGTAAAGTAACTAACAGAGCGTACAAAACGTACCTATCATTACCTTTTCAACAATCTCTAACATATAACGTTAATTTTACATGACACGTAAATTTAACAAAAATTTATCAACATTGGTTAATTATTATCATACAAAACAACGAATATACGCTAACGTAACACTTTTTACATTAAACATAGTTAAAATTAACAAAATTCCATATATAACCATACCTAAATATCATAATTCCCCACGAATAATTGCAAACATAACAAAGTTTTATCCAAACATAACATAAAAAATAACAAAGTTTTATCCATACATAACATAAAAACAAGTTCTTTGAATGAAATATCATAATAAAGTGTAATAGTTTACTGATTTTAAAGCTGTTAACAACAGTAAAGTAACTAACATTGCATGCAGAAGTAACATATTCAAGCTTTTTTCAACGATATACTGATAATAATATCATAGATATATTACCTTAAATAGTAATATATTAACATTTATCATAACCTTAACTATTTATCATACATACCTGACGAATATATGTTAATGCAACAAAGTTTTCACATCGATAAAGCTAACATATCATAACCTGAACTAAGAATATAATGCACAGCAACAAAACTAACATGCATCCCGTATGAATAATCTGCTAACATTCACAAAATTCCCCACTTATCAAAGGTAACAAGCTAACACGATATACAAAATCAATGTATCCCAACTTTCAACATATCAGCAAAACAGCTAATACGGTATTATCCTGCAAACACCCTTAACAAAGTGACCAGTCTATCCAAATATACCATGTCCTGAACTAAGAATGAATATACAACGACAAACCTAAAGCAGCTATACGTACGAATAAACTACTAACATTAACAAACTTCGGCACTTACCAATAGTAAAGTACCTAACACTTCGTACAAAACGTAACCTATTCACACTTTTTCAAGCATATCTCTAACATATCAATGTTAATTTTACATTAACATCGTAATATTTAACAAAAATTTAGCATAATCCTGTCTAATCATCATGCTGACAACGGAATATAATGCTTAACGTAATTTTTTTTTTTTTTTTACATCCAAACTTCGTAATATTTAACAAAAATTCGTCATAACATCGTCTAAATATCATAATCCCCAACGAAAAACTGCAGACATAACAAAGTTTTAACCAAACATAACATAAAAATAACAAAATTTTATCCTGGACATAACATAAAAGATAAGTTCTTTGTATGAACATCACAGTATTGCATAATAGTTTACTGATTTAAAACAGTAAAATCAGTAATCAGTAAATCCAACTACCCTCCTACCCTTTACCCCTCCCACCCGCAGATGATCTATTGAACTATTGATTCAGTCATATTTTCGAGTATCATTGTGGATAAACATAACATAAAAATAAGTTCTTTATATACTGATCTACGAATATATGCATACGCAACAAAGTTTTAGCAGCAAAATTCACTGTCAAACATCATAAAATAACATAACGATCATACAGATCAACGAATAAACGCTAACATAATATTTCCTGAACTAAAAACATATAGTACCGTAGCATACGGGGAATACATTAAGTGTGAATAAACTGCAGACATTAACAAAGTACAACAATCTCAAACTTTACTACAAACAATCTGATAGGTTTAGCAACAGCGCATCATAGATATGCGATTTGGCAACACTGTATGCACTACATTGGAACCCAGGGGGATGCATCCCTTGAAAGGGTGTGAATCCACAGAAGGGGGGGGTCACCCCTAAGGGGTGTACGCGGGCATTACCCCTCCGAAGGAGGGGTAAGGCCTCAGCCTGAAGGGCTGAGGCCTGAAACCCGCTTACACCCCTTAGGGGTGACCCCCCCTTCTGTGGATTCACACCCTTTCAAGGGATGCATCCCCATGGTGATCGCCATGTAGTGCATACAGTGTTGCCAAATCGCATATCTATAATGCGCTGTTGCTAAACCTATCAGATTGTTTGTAGTAAAGTTTGAGATTGTTATACTTTGTTAATGTCTACAGTTTATTCACACTTAATGTATTCCCGGTATGCTACGGTACTATATGTTTTAGTTCAGGAATATTGTTTAGCGTTATTCGTTTATCTGTATGAATCGTTATTTATTTATGATGTTTGCAGTGAATTTTGCTGCTAAAACTTTTTGCGTATGCATATATTCGTAGATCTGATATAAAGAACTTATTTTATGTATGTTTATCCACAATGATAACTTGAAAAATAGGACTTAATCAATAGTTCAATAGTCATAGGGGGTGGGGTGGGTAGGAACTGCTCGGGATGGGTGGCCTGATTTACTGATTTACTGTTTTAAAATCAGTAAACTATTAATGCAATACTGGTGATATTTTTTCAAAGAACTTATTTTTATATGTCAGTGATTAAAATTTTTGTTATTTTATGTTATGTTTGGTTAAAACTTTGTTATGTCTGCAGTTATTCGTTGGGGATTATGATATTTAGACGATGTTATGACGAATTTTTGTTAAATATTACGAAGTTGATGTAAAAAAAAAAAAAAAAAAAAAATTACGTTAGCATTATATTCGTTGTCAGCATGATGATTAGACAGGATTATGCTAAATTTTTGTTAAATATTACGATGTTAATGTTAAAATTAACATTGATATGTTAGAGATAGTGGCTTGAAAAAGTCGTGAATAGGTTACGTTTGTGTATGCGAAGTGTTAGGTACTTTACTATTGGTAAGTGCCGAAGTTTGTTAATGTTAGTAGTTTATTCGTACGTATGGCTTGTTAGGTTTGTCGTTGTATATTACATTCTTAGTTCAGGACTGATATATTTGATAGACTGGTCACTTTGTTAAGGGTGTTTGCAGGATAATACCGTATTAGCTGTTGCTGATATGTTGGAAAGGTTGGGATACATTGAGTTTTGTATATATCGTGTTAGCTGCTTTACCTTTGATTAAGTGGGGATTTTGGAATTGTTAGCAGATTATTGCATAGCGGATGCCATTGTTGTTTGTTGCTGTGCATTAGTTATTCTCTAGTTCAGGTTATGAATGTTAGCTTTATCGCATGTGAAAACTTGTTACCATATATTCGTAGGTATGTATGATAAATAGGTAAGGTATGATAAATGTGTTAAATATTACTATTTAAGGTAAAAATACCTTTGATATGTTACAGATACGTTTGAAAAAACGTGAATATGTTACGTTCTGCAGTATGCAATGTTAGTTACTTACTGTTTTTAAGTATTAACATTTTTCTTAAAGATTAAAAAAAAAAAAAAAACTTATTTTAAACAAAAAAAAATGTTTTTAATTCTATTAGTGAAAAATATTTTATTCAAAAAACTTGTTTTTATGTTATGTATGGATAAAAACTTTGTTATTTTTATGTTAATGTTGGATAAACTTTGTCTATGTTTGCAATTATTCGTGGGGATTATGATATTAGGTATTGGTTATGTATGAATTTTGTTAAATTTTACTATTTTTAATGTAAAAAAGTGTTACGTTAGCGTATATTCGTTGTTCTGTATGATAATTAGATAAGGATGTGATAAATTTTTGTTAAATATTACCGTGTCAATGTAAAATTAACGTTAATATGTTAGAGATATGTTTGAAAAGGTATGAATAGGTTACGTTTTGTACGCTCTGTTAGTTACTTTACTGATGTTAAGTGCGGGACTTTTGTTAATGTTAACAGTTTATTCAGGCGTGAGTTGTGTTAGGTTTGTCGTTGTACACTATTTTCTTAGCTCGGGTTATGCTATGTTAGCTTTATTGATGTGAAAACTTTATTACATTAGCGTCATATTCAATGATCAGTTATGATAATAGCCAATGTTATGATAAATTTTTTTTGCTAAAATATTACCATGTTAATGTAAAATTCTGATTTACTGATTTAAAATCAGTAAACTATTACGCTTTACTATGATATTTTATTCGAAGAACTTATTTTTGTAATGTGTATGGATAAAACTTGTTATTTTTATGTTAGGTTTGGACAAAAACGTTGTTAAAACAAGAATCATATTCATTGCATAATGTTTCGAAATGTATGGCTTGTTAGGTTTGTCGTTGTATATTACATTCTTAGTTCAGGACTGATATATTTGATAGACTGGTCACTTTGTGAGGTGTCTTGCAAGGATCGAATACCGTATTTAGCTGTTGCTGATATGTTTGGAAAGGTTGGGATACATTTGAGTTTTGTATATCGTGTTAGCGCTTTACCTTTGATAAGCTGGGGGAATTTGTTTGAATGTTAGCAGATCTATTCATTACGGGATGCATGTTAGTTTTGTTGCTGTGCATTATATTCTTAGTTCAGGTTATGATATGTTAGCTTTATCGATGTGAAAACTTTGTTGCATTAACATATATTCGTAGGTATGTATGATAAATAAGGTAGGTTATGATAAATGTTTGTTAAATATTAACTATTTAAGTGAGAGAGAGTGGTATGATACTGTTTACAGATCACGTGGTGAAAAAAGCAGTGAAATTATGTTACGTTCTGCAAGAAATATTAGCAACGGAAACGATTGTTAACCAGCTTTTAAAATTAGACAAACGAGCACACAAATTATGATATGTCATTTCAAAGGAAACTTGTTTTATTGTTATGTATGGATAAAACTTTGTTATTTTTTATGTTATGTTTGGATAAAACTTTGTCTGCAATTATTCGTTAGGATTATGATATTTAGGTATGGTTATGATGAATTTTTGTTAAATTTTACTATGTTTAATGTAAAAAAGTGTTACGTTAGCGTATATTCGTTGTTCTGTATGATAATTAGATAAGGATGTGATAAATTTTTGTTAAATATTACCGTGTCAATGTAAAATTAACGTTAATATGTTAGAGATATGTTTGAAAAGGATGAATAGGTTACGTTTTAGGCTTGTTAGTTACTTTTACTGATGTTAAGTGCGGGACTTGTTAATGTTAACAGTTATTCAGCGTGAGTTGTGTTAGTTTGTCTTGTACACTATTCTTAGCTCGGGTTATTGCCTATGTTAGCTTTATTGATGTGAAAACTTTATTACATTAGCGTATATTCAATGATCAGTATGATAATTAGCCAATGTTATGATAAATTTTTTGCCAAATATTACCATGTTAATGTAAAATTCTGATTTACTGATTTAAAATCAGGTAACTATACCGCTTTACTATGATTATTTTATCGAAGAACTTATTTTGTAATGTGTAATGGATAAAACTTGTTAATTTTTATGTTGTAGGTTTGGGACAAAAAACGTGTTAAAACAAGAATCATATTCATTTGCATAATGTTCGAAAAAGTGGAGGAGTTTGAACAAATTTCTCAACTTGTATCTTGATAACTCTAATGAAAACAGGAAATACATATATAAAAATGAAACGGATTGTACGTAAGACCTGGGTTTGAAGATACAAATACGTACAGAAAATGATTCGTATGTAAAGCTTGAACATGAAAATACAAACACGAACAGAAAACGAATAGGGTATAAAGCCTCTACATGGACTTATTTGATCCTATATGGTTCGTTCGTTCGTCATATACTTGTTCACTTTCTTCTGATTGGTTGAAAGAAAGAATCTCATTACCTTTTAGATCTGTTTATACATACGAATTTCGTCAGTAAGACATTTTTCGCTGTGCTGGTATGATGACCTCTCATTCTGCTCCTACGAATGTCCTCTTTACGAGGATCTTCGTAATACCCGACGATGTGTCATTTACATTTTTTCGTAAAACGAATGGAAAGCAATATATTACCTGTATTCCCATTGGAGGTGCAAGTAATAGACCTTTTAATCAATCGGTCTGAAGAAATTCCTCAAGATTATCGACAGCGTTGAAGCTTGGATAAAGAGTGAGTAGTTCATCTGTGGCATCGGCATCTAATGAATCAGAGGTGCAGCTTGAGAGGCTAAATAGAATAATGTTGTTTTCCCTGCATCTGATAATGGTTAAAAGTATTGATTACGCAACTATTGGAAACCCAATGATGCTGTCACATTCATGCGTACGTGTATAGGTTTCACTGTTCTCATCTGCACATATAACAGCTTTTTGGTTAACATGAAAATTGACTTAAGTCTCATCTTAAAGATGTCGACATATCGAGACTTTAATTATATAGCTCATGGTTAATCTACGATTTTACACTGAAACACATATGTTTACCCTATAAACGCCGTATACAGGGATGCGTTAAAAACTATCAGTTAAGGATACGTTTATTCTCTCGGCGTGAGCGAGATGAGTGCGTTGAACCGAAATATGCTGAAAAATGGTTAAGTGCTGCAGGCTGTATTTATACTTAACATTCCCCTTTCGGATGGAGTTGAATCTCTGGAGAAACATATAGAACTTACTCAACTTATACAGAATCCTATGACCCTTGATTAGATGGAATTATATATTTAAAATAAAACTTATGTTTGAATGTATTTATTTAATGTTCTTTTTATTGAAAATTATATGTTATACAACTGAAAACTTGTTTTACTGTCCCCTATGTGGCTTGAATCAATAGTTCGATAGATCGATAGATCAGGGGAGGTAGCTGGACGATCTGAGGAGAGAGGTGGATGGTGTTGATTTACTGATTTACTGTTTTTTGTGGTATGTAAAAACAAATTTTTTACGTTATAAAAATAAAAAGAATAAAATTTTTAGTAAAAACAAAAAGTTTTAACGAAATAAAATTAAAAATTAAGTTTTTTTTTTTATAAAAAACAAAAACAAAAAGTTTTAAAGAAATAAAATTAAAAATAAAAGTTTTTAGAGTTGTTATAAAACATAAAGACATTCTTAAAAAATTACTATGCTAATGTTATAAAACATAAAGACATTAGCAAAAACATAAAATGGTTTTTAATAAATTTGTTATGTTGACCCTGTGTCAAACAAGAATCAAATGTATAGCTTAATGTTTCGAAAATGAACCAAACAAGAATCATAGGTATGGCGTAATGTTTCGAAAACGAACCAAACAAGAATCATAGGTATTGCGTAATGTTTCGAAAAGTGGGCGGAGTTTGAACAATTTCTCGACTTGCATTTGATAACTCTAGTGAAACAGGAACCACATCAGCTTCGTACATGTTCGTTCTGTATGCTTGTTAGTTACTTTACTGTTAAGTGGAATTTTGTTAATGTTAGCCATTTATTCGATCATAAGGTATGTTAGGTTTTGTCATTGTGTGTTATATTCCTAGTTCAGGATATGATAGGTTAGCTTTATTGATGTGAAAAACTTTGTTACGTCAGCATATATTTGTAGGCGAGTATGTTATGATAAATTTTTGTTAAATGTTACTATGTTAATGTAAAATAGCAGTGATATGTTAGAAATATGTTGAAAAAAAAAAGTGTGAATATGGTACGGTCTGTAAGCAACGTCTGTTACTTTCCTGTTGCCAGTATGGTTATTTTGTTAGTTTGATGTTATTACATATATTCTTGCTTCAGGTTATGCTATGTTAGCCTTATTGATGTGAAAACTTGTTATTTACTGTTTTTTACTGTTTTAGTTTATGTAAAAATGTAAATTTTTTACGTTATAAACATAAAAAGAATAAAATTTTTAGTAAAAACAAAAAGTTTTAAAGAAATAAAATTAAAAACTAAAAGTTTTTTTAAAAAAAAAACAAAACTAAAAAGCTTTGAAAAAAAATAAAATTAAAAATAGTTAAAAGTTTTTTAAAACAAAAAGTTTAAAGAAAATAAGTAAAAATAAATAAAAGTTTTTAAAACAAAAAGAAAAAGGATGTGAAAGCAACGTTTTTTTGTATGTCTTGCTAGTTACTTTTACTGTTGTTAAGTATTGAACTTGTTAATGTTAGTTGTTTATTCGTGTTTAAGGTATGTTAGGTTTGATGTTATACATTATATTCTTACATCAGGTATGTTAGAGATATGTTTGAAAAAAGTGTGAATAAGTTACGTATTGTATGCATTGTTAGTTACTTTCCTATTTGTTAAGTATGGAACTCTGTTAATGTCGACTGTTTATTCGTGGCTGAGGTATGTTTTAGGTTTTGTCGTTGTACATTATATTCTTACATCAGCTTATGTTATGTCAGCTTTATTGATGTGAAATCTTTATTGCGTTATCGTATTTTCATTGGTCAGTATGATAATTAGTTAGGGTTATGATAAATTTTTGTTAAATGTTTTTTTGTAAATGTAAAATAATAGTGATATGTTGGAAAAAGTGGGAGTAGGTTACGTTCTGTATACAGCGTTAGTTACTTTCCTGTTGTTAAGTATGGATCTTTGTTAATCTTGATTGCTTATTCGTGCATAAGGTATGTTAGGTCTGTCGTTGTACATTATATTCATAGTTCAGTTGATGCTATGTTTACTTTTATTGATGTAAAACTTTGTTGCGTTAGCATATATTCATTGATCAGTATGATAATTATACAAGGTTGTGATAACCTTTTGTTAAATGTTACTATGTTAATGTAAAAATATCAGTGAATATGTTGGGAAAAAGTGCTAAGTAAGTGGTAGGAGGAGTTTGAAACAATTCTCGAACTTGTGACTAATAACTCTTAATGAAAACAGGAAATACAGATACAAACATGAAACGAATTGCTTGTAAGGGTGGGCTTGAAAATACAAATACGAACAGAAAGTGAATCGACTGTAAAATCTGATCGAGAAACTATATACACGAACAGAAAACGATTAGGGTATAGCGCTTATACATGATATTATTTGAATCAATATGGTTCGTTCGTCCGTCCTATACTTGTTTACTTTCTTCTGATTGGTCGAAAGAAAGAATCTCATTACCTTTTAAATCTGTTTATACATACGATTTTCATCAGTAAGACTTTTTGCTGTGCTGGTATGATGACATCTCATTCCGCTCCTAAGTTCGTTAGAAATATCTTTACGAGGCCCTTCGTAATACCCAACGATGTGGTATTTATATTTTTTCGTCAAACGAATGGAGAACGATATATTACCTGTATTCCCATTGGAGGGGCAAATAATAGACCTTTATTCATTCGGTTGAAGAATTATTCAAGATTGTCGATACCTTCTGAAGCTGGGTAAAGGCTAATTTACTGATTCATCTAATGGATCGCGCTCCAGGTGAAATATCTACAGAGGTGACAATGTGAGAGGTTAAAATAGAATAGACGTTGTGCTTCGATAATGTTAAAAGATTGATGTACGCAACTATTTGGAAACCCATCGATGCTATCACATTCGCGCGTACGTGTATAGGTTTCACTGTTCAATCATCTGAAAATATTACAGCTTTGGTTAAAATGAAAAACGAAATAACGTCTCATCTTAAAGATGTCGACATACTCGAAGACTTAATTCATATAGGTCACGGGTGTAATCGTACGAAATTACAAAGAAACATGTTGGTTTGACAATATTAATGCGTATACAGTTGAACGGACATTAACAACTATCAGCCACGGACACATTTACTTCTCTCTGGATCGAGAGATTGCGTACTAGTGATCCTGTGTATGCCGAAGAAATGGATAATGCTGCTGGCAGTAATTTATACTTACATCCTCAAAGAGGTATTGAATCTTGGAGAAATATATAAACTTGCTCAATTTATACAGAATCCTCTGTCCCTTGAATAAATGAGCTAATATGTTTAAAATAAAACGTATGCTTTTATGTATTTATTTAATGCTCTTTTAATTGAAAATATATGCTATAAAAAATGGAAAACTTGTTTTAAACTTCTCCATTTGAACCTTGAATTGGTTAAGGATGATAAGTGCTGGATATTTATTGCGTACTGCTGCTGTGTGTTTAAGTATCTTATGTTCGTTAGTTTAACTTTAGCGGAGATAAAACTTTGTATATGTCAGCTCGTTAGATCAGTAGATCAATAGATTATTAGTCATGATGAGTTGGGGATGATAGGCTAGGGTGGTTTGATTCACTGATTTGCTGTTTTAGTGTATGTAAAAATATAAATTTTTTACGTTGTAAACATAAAAAGAATAAAAAATTTTAGTAAAAAACAAAAAGTTTTAAAGAAATAAAATTAAAATTAAAAGTTTTTTTAAAAAATAAAAAGTTTTAAAGAAAAGTTTTTTAAAAACAAAAAGTTTTAAAGAAAAATTAAAAATAAAATAAAAGTTTTTAAAAAAAAAAGTTTTTTTATAAAAGTTTTTTTAAAAACAAAAAGTTTTAAAGAAATGAAATTAAAAATAAATAAAAGTTTTTTTTTAAGAACAAAAACGTTTTTAAAGAAATGAAATTAAAAAATTTGAAAAATAAATAAATAAATAAACAATCACAGCATGCTACTGATTTATTAAATGAATATTTACTACATCAGTTTCGCGCCTGTTCGTTCTGTATGCATTGTTAGTTACTTTACTGTTGTTAAGTATGGACCTTTGTTATTGTTAGCAGTTTATTCGAGCGTAAGGTATGTTAGGTTTTGTCATTGTACATTATATTCGTAGTTTAATTGATGCTATGTTTGCTTTATTCGATGTTGAAAAAACTTTGTTTTCGTTAGCAAAATATTCACTTGATCAGTATGATAATTACACAAGATTGTGGTAAATTTTTGTTAAATGTTACTATGTTAATGTAAAAATATCAGTGATATTTTAGAAAAAAGTGTAAGTAGGTTACGTTCTGCGCTCAATGTTAGTTACTTTACTGTTGTTAAGTATGGAACTTTGTTAATGTTAACTGTTTACTCATGTTTAAGATGTGTTAGGTTTTTGAGTGTACATTATATTCATAGTTCAGTTGATGCTATGTTTGCTTTATTGATGTGAAAACTTTGTTACGTTAGCATATATTCATGACAGGAGGGGTAGGTGGTTTGATTTACTGATATTACAGGTTTAGGTTATGTAAAAACACAAATTTCTTAAGTTATTAAATATGAAAAGCGTAAAATTTAGTAAAAACAAATTGCTGTTAATGCATATAAACAAAAAATAAATGAAAGTTTTTGCTATGTTATACAAAATATGACATAAAATCAACTAGATCATAGATGGGAAAGGGTCATGAGGCTAGGGAGGTTGAGGAGGGTGAGGAAGGCTCTTGGAGGCTCTGAAGGCTTCTGAAGGTCTCTGAAGGCT
>JABUQX010091412.1:0-15000 GCA_015478945.1 Trachelipus rathkii | reverse complement strand
ATTATTATTATTTTTTATTATTATTATTATTATTATTATTATTATTATTATTATTATTATTATTATTATTATTATTATTATTATTGATTAGTTTTAGGGCTGTGTGTGTGTCTGTGAGTTTTTATTTTTATTATTATTATTATTATTATTATTATTATTATTATTATTATTATTATTATTATTATTATTATTATTATTATTATTATTATTATTATTATTATTATTGTTATCTAGTTTATTATGATTAAGATTATTTCAATTTAACTACCAATGTTTTAGTTGTGGACCTGCAGGCAAAGTGATCGCACGCGTTATTGGTATTGTGAGATCTATGTGAAATAATAATAATAATAATAATAATAATAATAATAATAATAATAATAATAATAATAATAATAATAATAATAATAATAATAATAATAATAATAATAATAATAATAATAATAATAATAATAATAATAATAATAATAATATCTTTACTAATAATATCTGATAATAATACGAGTAATAATAATAATAATAATAATAATAATAATAATAATAATAATAATAATAATAATAATAATAATAATAATAATAATAATAATAATAATAATAATAATAATAATAATAATAATAATAATAATAATAATAATAATAATATTATTAGTAATAGTAATAATAATAATATAAATAATAATAATAATAATAATAATAATAATAATAATAATAATAATAATAATAATAATAATAATATCAATAAAAATAAAAATAAAATTATAATAATAATTAAACTTAAAATTAAACTTAAAATTAAAATTAAAATTAAAATTAAGAAACTAAAGATACTAATAAAAATAAAAATAAAAATAAGAATAATAACAAAATAATAAAAATTAAATTAAAAATAAAAATAAAAATAAAAATAAAAATTAAATAAAAATGAAAATGAAAATGAAAATGAAAATGAAAATGAAAATGAAAATGAAAATGAAAATGAAAATGAAAATGAAAATGAAAATGAAAATGAAAATGAAAATGAAAATGAAAATGAAAATGGGAAAGAAATAGAGATATTTTTTTCAACCAAACACTTTGCATCAAAAGAAATAAACTCTCTGAAAAGGATGCAAATTTGTTACGTGAAAATCAGAAGTTTTTTTTTGGTGAAGTAAATAAAGGTTCTTTACAGAAGAACAGGGAAAAGGTAGTGAAAATTCTGAATTCTTCGGAAAGAACAGATGACAAAGAAAATGTTTTACTAAAGACAATGGGAAGCTCTCTCTCTCTCTCTCTCTCTCTCTCTCTCTCTCTCTCTCTCTCTCTCTCTCTCTCTCATATTTATATATATATATATATATATATATATATATATATATATATATATATATATAAGATATATATATATATATTTAATAAATAATAATATATATATATATATATATATATATATATATATATATATATATATATATATATATATATATATATATATATATATATATATATATATATATATATATATATATATATATATATATATATTTTTACAGTGAAAGATATTTCATTTTATCGCCTGTAATAAAATGTAATAATATGTATGTAATAATATATATATATATAATATAATAATAATAATATAATATAATATGTAATAATAATAATAATAATATATATATATAATATATATATATATAATAATAATAATATATAATAATTAATAATAATAATATAATATATATATATACATGTAATATATATTAATAATAATATATATATATATAATAATAATAATAATAATAATATATATAATATATAATATATAATAATAATAATAATAATAATATAATAATATATATATATATCTTATCATAATATGTAATAATATATATATATATAACCATATATATATATATATTATAACTGTATATATAACTATATATATATATATATATATATATATATATATATGTATACAGTATTATTCTTTCGTTTAATTACTCATTTACATTATAGTGAAAGAAAAAGGAAATTCGGTATATTCTCAAATCTCTTCCTTGTCCTTCCTTATGGGTCAAAAGTTGAAGAAATGAAAGAAGAAGAAAAAGATGAAGATAATATCTGGTCTTGTCTCTATATTTCGCAACTCGACTCTTCTTGAGAGGGGTAAAATTTCTTGAAGATAATCTCCAAAATCAAGAAGGTCAAAGAAAAGTTTTTTTTTTTTTTTTTTTTTTTATTTTATTTTTTATTATTGATGAGCATTTAGGAAGAGAGGATTTTTATTTAATTTATTTGTTGGGTATTGTCGTGTGTAATTTTGTAATTTTTAAATAATTGCTTTATAATATACAGTATATTGTATATTTGAAAAAAACACATATATATATATTTTTTTCTTTTTTTGTATTTTTTTTAGGCAAGATGAGAAGCTAAAAATTTATGAAAGTACAAACTCATATTTGACTGAATATATCAATAAATAATGTCGTAGTAATTGATTAAGTATTTTGTTAGTATGTAGATAGATAGAATCATAAATAAATTAATAAATAAACAAAATAAGTAAAATAAATAAACAAAAAAGACAAATCAGCAAAAAATAATTGAAGAATATGAATGAAAATATATTCATAGTACAAACTGGACTTGTTCCTCACTATAATGAGTACTCTAATATTAATCTTTTGTTTTAATGATTAATTTCTTATATAAACTAAATAGTTAGTATATATATGGTTATGTAATATAAGCGTAATTTATACATCTATTTGATAGCTCTTACACCGGTGTGTTTCTACGCGCGTAAATATGCTAGGAGACGATATGAACGTACCATTTTCGCTGTTTATGGAGTGTGTCTATTCTCATAGATTATTTTTATTGAGTGTGGCAAACCACGATCCATTTCGGTTAGGTTTGAGGTTTTTGTGTCAATGACGTGCAGATTTCCCAGTCGTGTCCAGTAGTAGTACAAGAGATCTGTATAAGTCATCACGCGTATACATGAATATAATATATAGTTGGTTAGTAAGACACCACGAATATCATCAACAATATTTAATGAGATTTTCCCACTTGGCTTTATACAGATCTCGACTACTCTCTTCTATAGGCTCATAACAATTTTAAATTCTTTATATAATATTATATATTTGACCTACCGTAGTTTAATGCGAAAAATCTTCACTTCTCCGTGTGACGAACGTTTTTAAGGTGCTTTGCATTCAGTCATTTACACGTAGACTTAGATAAGTAAAGACTCCTCAGATCAGGTAATTTCTTTACATGATCTAGTTCTATGGCAGGATATATATACCGATTGAGTTTTTGAAAGCTCAGTTTCAGAAAAGCAATTGGCGTGTTAAGAGGATGATGTCGTTGGACTGACAGATGTAAGTAATGAGACGAGTAATAATTTATTTGCCTCAGCTATTCAGAAAGGTACTCAAGTTTTAAATGATAATAATTACATAATAATTTCGTGGAATGAACGTCCAAGCTATTTTGATTAAAACTAAGCTTTTTTATATACTAATCGAAATCAATCCTTTGACTCACATCAAGCTACTACAACCCTAATGGTACTATGATATAACGGTATATACGCTTTATGAGGACTATATCTGTTCTTTCGATAAGTATAACTCTATATCCGTCTCATAGATTTAACTACTTGAGAATTAGTCATTTGGATTAGGCTTAATACTCTAGTACTCCTTGACAATAGGTTAATTTTGATAGTATATCATATATATATTATCATCTAGCATTCGAGTTTAGATTCCGGACTTAATCTGTGAGTTCTTCGAAATTAAGCTCAAGTTAATGACAATAACATCGTGACTGTTGAAAGATGGCATGGCTCATGACTTAGGAACAAAGCCAGGATTCTCGAGAGCGAAATTAACATAAGATCACAGGGTACTCATAAGTCCAGGATAAACGTCTCAGACGTCTCGGCGAATATTGAGACAATAGTGTGAAAAATTATGATCGAAACCATTTTTGTTGGCTTTAGATTGTATTTTACTCCTTAAATATGTGAAACAAATGTTATGGAACGACCACTGAATCTCAACTCACATAAATGCCTAATTTCTCCGCTCATCACACCACAAACTTTATACAAGTAGTTAATATACGATATAAGAGGTACGAGACCATACTCCTGAACTTCTTTTATAAAATTGTAATGCTCCGCAACTCCGAGATTATCTCCAGTGATCATGTCCGCATAATGCTCTTTGATTATATAACGATTCTAGTGCATCACACTCTCGCCTATAGTGAGCTCTATTGAAATATAGTATCTCTTGATGCAATCCACGTGGTCTAATTCCAAATTATTTATACAATACTGTAATATTCTTATAATGTGTATCTGCATATTTATATCTATAGCCCACGATTGCATTTACATCAATTTATGATGTACATCACTCTTATGTGAGCGAATGAAGAGGACAGTATAGATAGTCATCAATTTTCTATTTAAGCATCAATCTGAATAAAGTGTTGTAATAATAAGTACTACAAAATCTATTATAGATGGATCTGGAGCTGGTCGAACAGTAATTAATACTATATGATAAGGTGCTGTTTTATCCATCCATTAAAATAAGTTCATAATACGTAATTCTAAAGTAGGGAGATGAAAATTGCTTTAAATTACGTATAGGTAGAGTTTCAAAGATTATTTGTCTATTTATAGAAGATAAAGATATACATCATATACCATGATAGCACCGGTCTACATTCGCTTATAATCGATAATTTTATAATATTTTTAATTAATCATTCTATAAATGTATAAGTGTTAATAGGATTGCTTGTGCTTATATACTCAACAGTCCAACATACGTTTCCTTAGGTGTATCTAAAGTACTACGAGCAAGTATATAAGTGTGTGAGACAAATGTAGGTTCCGCAATTCAGACGATATAAGCGTTGAAGAGAGTTAACACACAATATTATGGATATATACATTCTTGAATAGGATTTAGCAGAATAACACACGATAGCCAAGCATGAGATGAGCTGATTTCCTGCTCGCTGTGTATAAGAGCGGTCTCAAAAACTGGAGAATATGTAGGAATATTATCTAGCCTGTTTACATATTCTTGAATTCAAAATCTTAGGCCAATTAGTCTTAAGGTGATAGCGCATATCAACCCACTCTAGTCCATGATGCTAAGCCTAAAATATGACATGTTTTATATAGTAAAATAAGATATGAGAACGTACTCGCTAGTAATTATAATCTGACCAGAGTTTTCTCTATCTCTTGAATACGAAATATGAGATAAATGTTTTGCTCTAGAGAAGAGGTTAATCTCTTCTTATTAAGATAATGAGGCCATGAGTATATTATATATCCTGAATACAGATTTCGTAATAAAATAATTTATGAGTTTGTCATTTTTGTCCTTTATATTTCAGTAATTCTTATATAACTATAAGTAGTACAGCTATATCCTTGTGGATACAGGAATAATATATTTAAAAAGACGGAGCATGTAGGAATATTCGAACCATCCGCTCGATACAATGACTCGTGTGGTACCGTAGCACTACCGTGCGCATACGTAAGTGTACACTTTATACTCTCATAGAAGAAGTAAGACACAGAGAGGAACATATACACACAAGTTGTTCACTTTAATTCATAATGCATGGTTATATTGTTTCTCACGCTGTAATTTTCTCTATATTAGTGATAGTATCATACACCCTCCTTTGGTTCACTCCTAAGGGGACTCAGAAGCTCGAGGGCGATGAACTCGATAGCGGGGAGCTATACTCGATCCCCACATCTACTATCACCTCAGATACGAGATACTCGCCTCCATTATACAATCAACATTAGACATATAAGAGAAGATAAACAAAGAGTATTAATCTACAAAAATTTATTATGATATAAATAAAAGCGAAGTTGTGACTCGGAGGTTATCATTTGGACTTTTTCATATAGATAATACTATAGAGTTCTACCATATACAAGGAAAGACATAAATGGGATTGCACCGTAGGTAGCGTTTCACGCGTGTGTCGATGCTTTTCGATTTATATCACTAAGGTCTTCCCCATGATCGCAATCTTAGATGTACACCTTGCACTCTATGTCTCTACTCTCTTCTGCGATTTATCTTCCTTCAGCGTGGTTATCTTCTCCTTATAGCTCTTACAAACGATAAAATAATTAAGATAATACAAGTATCCTCGTGTACAAGATTGAGAAGAATGAGAACTTTTGAGCTTCTTATTGGCCTGTTTACAGATAGAATATATATATGAATCGATTATAATTTCCGCTTTCAGATAGTATTAATCATACGAGTTGACATCTTTTGCTATTTAAAAAGTGTAGCCATATTGTCTACAAAGAGTAAGTCACTTAGCTATAAGTCAGTAATAAGTATATTATTACGTGACGCTATCAATAATATAATCATAACAACTATTTCAATCGTTCAGCTAACACTGAATGATGTGATGAAGCTATTATACGTTCATATTAGAAAATAGTCGTCATTGAGTAAATTTTCACAGGATGATTGGTTTATAGTGATACACAAGCGTATGTCACGAATTGATACCTTACTCATTAAATCATCAACTGATTAGATATAATTACTTGTAATTAGTATAATAGAGTATGATGAGATAGTGTAATTTAAAAGATATGTAAATACATCTTATAATGTGTATTAGTATTATGTACTAGTTGTACAAAATATACAGATTTTACTTCCCATAATTATAAATTATTATCTATAAATGAATGAGGTATAGTGACACAGAGTCAAGGTGATATATACTTTTATATTGATGCGTGATCCGTTTTAACTCAACACGCGCTCCACCGTATTAGTTTAATAAGTGAGTACTTTACTTGATTTAAACTCATAGTAATATATAGTAATTATTATGCCTGTCTCTCATCGTGTAAGGGCGTTTTGGGCTCTGCTACTGTCCTCACGTACTCGGTTAACCCGCAGTCTTTCTAACTATACATAGGCACAAGAACATCTACTTTCTTATCTTCTAGTGTACGCCCACTTTAGAGAATCTCGTTATGTAAAGGGCGCATTATTGAGATTTGTCGCTGACTAAGTAACAATAAATGCAGTCCATTGAGTTTGTTATACAGCGTTAGCTAAGAGGAGTTGTACAATCACGCCCTTTACGAATAGAAATAGAGAACGTCTCCATCTCACATTTCTACACCTCTAATCTGTTCATCTCGAGCAGGACTTTCACATAGAGACTGCGGTGCCTCGAGTAGGACCACATATCAGCTAAAATATCCCTCAGTGCTTGAGCATACATTCAGGAGACCGAGTCCCTTAGTCTATATAAGCATTGTAATAGTAATATGGAGGGAAGCACTGTTGGGTTATGACTCGTGCCTGTGCGCCGCTAGTAGAAGCGTATTGACGAAATATATTATATTAGAAGTGTCAGAAATCTCTCTATTAATAGTACGACTTGTGTGAGCGAGGGGTGTGCGAGTAGTAGTTCTGTCGAATATCCATCTTTCCTATCTTAATATTATCACTGATGAATTATCATAAGAGACTTATACCACGAAACTAGTCAAGAGCTTTTAATGACTGTACAAGCTTTTCTTAAACGCGTGCTGTGTGCATTATGTTAAATGGCTCTAGCTCGCCACACTATATGATATAGAATATTGGACAGGTGCTGTATAAATAAATACGTGTCTGTTAACTCATTGAGAAAGTTACTTTGTCTCGTCTATCCAATTGACACACTCTCCATCTAAATTCTCTTGTGTGTTACATACTACTATTGTATAATAATATTTTTCTGAGATTATACAAGACAGTACATGTGATCGACGTTTGATTTGTGTTTCTTTCTTTCTGTGCACAAGAGATTTCTCACTATAAAAATTATTAATTTATTCATTGAGTTAAGCCTCTATACACAATTTGCTTCATTTTATACATTTCTCTTATACAATTTATAGTAAAATAGTGTGTAGATTATATATAAATAATTTGAGGATCAAATTATAAGTTTTATAGTGTCATATATCCTCTGATTTCTTAGCCTCAAAATATGATTTACATTAGTATTAGATTTGGTGTTTTTATCAACGGATAAAAATTTGTATAGAGTGAAAATGAAGACGAGGTACGATAGTTTTGTAGTCTCATTTTTTGTTACATAATATACTAGTTTAGTATCTATCTATACTAGCGATCGGTCTCACACACCGCTGAATAAATAATGACGTATTCTTTAGTAGGACTCGGAGTTTAATAAATTAAAATAGATATATATATATATATATACTAACAGGTCACACAATATCGATAATTTGTATATATATATATTACTCGATTGGTTTACCTGGTTCCATTGATTTTTATTTTGTACATTTGATGATTCACCCTTGTATGGAATCGACAAGGAATTCCATATATATTAAGCTGAACGATTAGAATAACTACAAAATTGTATTTAATGGGCACATAACTAGTAGGTAGTTAGTATGATTACAGTTTAACATCTAAATATCGTATACCTATAAATAGTAATACTACTATAATTCATATAATGATTTTATTAACTACTATTTAAGTATATTAAGTATAACTTTGTTTATATAAGCATAATATACTATTATAATAGCCTTGTAATACTTGCCAATTATACCACCCAAAGTATTTTAGTATTACTAGATCAGGGGCATGTTACTCACATGAGGTAGGTAGGTTAGAGCTATCCATTAATAACCCATTGATCTCCTAAGTTATATTAAAGAAGATCAATTAAATTGTTTACAACGATCTCAATAATTCAAATATTTAGATTCAGGATTTTATATGAAGTGAAAAAGAAATGAGATCTCTATATTTAAAAAAAAAAGGATCACACATATATAATAAAACTAACAACTACTTGTATGTTAATAACGGTATATAACATAATTAATTATATGGAATCTCTCGCTACTTACCTATTACCTAAGAGTTAAATTCGTTTTGCTAATTCGAGCGTTATAAACAATGAGTTTAATTTCTTCCATACTCACGTTTATAATGGTCAGACAGCAGAAACAAGTGTACGTAATATATGTCATGCTCTCAGTAGTACTAAATATTACATGAAAATAGCAATGTGTTCACTCATAATATTTATAATACTTAGACTCCTGCCGTTAGAAAGTAATGTATGTATTAATTATAAATTAAGGAGCGCTATTAATGTAGATCCAAGGATCTCTAAGATGAAGTCAATATCTCATACAGTTTATTCTATACTATCTTATAATTTATACTTATTATCTCAGCTATTCTAATACGCGAGAAGATATAGTCTGTAGAAATCTTCGTTATAAGAGGATCATTATCCTATTTACTATAGTTATATATTAAATGTTACTAACAGATATATTAGTTTCTTGTTTTGGTATATATACTTAGTATTCAAAGCATCAGTTATAAAATAATTAGTCTCTAAGTATGGATCTAGAAGATGTAGACTGGTTGTACGTGTAGAATCGTGAATGCCCGTATTAATTTATTAACTCAGTCAATTAAACCTTTGTGAAAATTTTGGTTCGGTGCCACTCAACCGGACGCGTATCGCGAGACATGTGATACTCTACTATACTCAATCCGCTATTTAGTTTTTTTATATGAGCATGAAAAGTATCGCCTATCTCATCAATCAGATCTTCTGAGGAAACGTTCTGCGAGCATATTACCATAATCTCCATATTATTAGAATTATCAAACTACGACTAACTCTCCTTATGCCTCGGTAACATACAATTACAATTGGTATATTTAAGAAATTTGTTTAGAAATATATCAATATGGTTGATAGGTCATAGGTAATTATATATGCTAGTTTACGTGTACCAATACATCTCTATAGAACAATTAAGGTAGGACGACTAAACACTATGTCATGTAACATATTGCTCATAATCTACTATCATTACTGTCTAGGATAATATATAATATAGTTGGGTAAGATAGACGGTACATAGAGAGGTCCATGTAATAGTGATTATCCTTATACTGACATAGTTTGCACTGAGTAGCAGTTGTGCATCACTAATATATTATATATATATATATATATAATATGACTAGTAGATGCAAGATACACACTCGTCTTCTATGGTGCGAATTAATTGACTTAAAAGGTTTCATAAAGAATAATTCATGAATAAGATTTGGAAGAAGTGTTATACTCAGAAAAAGTTTCTTATTGATTTGATCATATATAGTGTGAAGATAAAAGATAAGAGATTAACTCGAAGTAGTATACTATTAGATTTTTATATAAAATTGCCGGTAGATATAACGAAAATTAAGCCTTTCAGTATTATACATAATGTAGATTTAATAAACTACATTGTATATATATAATATATAATTAGTAGATAAAAGCAGGTAAAATACATTCATCAGTAGGATACACCGAATATCACATCGCAGTAATGTGATTTAAAGTCACGAATAAAATAATTATGGAGTGACTAATCTTATATTAATTAAATCTGACTATAGGACTTATTCATATGAGATTGCAATGTAATTGTACGTCATGGCTGGTGTAAGACCATAGGAATAATATGCATATTCTGACCACATCTATTTACTCTCCCAAAACTAGTGACGCATGTACTAAATAGCAACTTTTCTAAATCCTAAATACAAAACATAATTTCTTGAACCACGTGTTTGTACAGAGGGTTAAAATAATTTAGTATGCCTATGTGAATGAAATACTGCTAAAGGCAGAATATATCACCAGCCGAATATAAGAAAGCAAAAGATCATCACAAAACACGACAGGCAAATATCACCTTATTAGCCATCATGCTGAATCCATCGAATACACGATTCTTTTCGGCTTCTACACAGCGATCGAAGGTCTTGTCACAGAGGTGTCAAAGACACCTCTATCAATGATAGAAGAATATCAAAAGAGAAAAAGCTTGAAATCAGATAAAAATCCACTAGTCTTGTGAAATGGGTATATGTAAAATTCCACATCTTGCAAGAAGTCGTTCGGAAATGGTTCTGGATGCATTGTCACTCCTCTGATATACATGAGCAGTGAGTATACTGCTGAGAGCGCGTTTTGTCTTGCTCTCTAGATTCTTATTTACGACGTCACATACTATAGAACGAAATATGCGTTCCGATGCAAGCGAGTCTTCATAGATGCTTCTCATATAGTTATTACAGACGATAATATTATGTAGTATTAAATAAATGTGGCAAGAGCTATTTAAATATATAAAGACCTTATCTCACACGTATGTGTCTCTAAGTCTTCAGGATAACTTCGCGAGTGAGTCTCTGTGGAGCACGAAGTGTGTGAATACAAGTGTTTTGAGTTGTGCAAAGATAGTCCTGTCTCACTCTTCGTTTAAGTACGGGTAAGTGCTACATATGGCTGATAATACATATATATACCCAGTCATTACCAGGAGTGCAGGGAGCTTGGACGAGTCTTTTCCTTACCCACAAAGCCATATTTCCCAAGCCTTAACCATATTGGAGAAAGGTCTATATTATAATGCTTGAAGATTAATAATTCTCTAATTATGGTTCACAATTCACAAAAAGCTCTGAAACCTTTCACGGGGGAGGAGAGATTTGCTTATCTTTTCGTCGTAAATGAGTATCTGCACCACTGAAAGACGCTCACTAGCTACACTTGTTGAAGGCACGCAAAGAATTCTCTGACGACTTCTGCAAGATGTGGAAAAACTTTTACAATTACCATTCCACAAGACAGTACACTTTCCTTGATTCCAAGCTTTTTCTCTTTGATATTCTTTTATCATTGATAGTGATGTGTCTTTTGAACACCTTTTCTCTGAACTATAAGAACTTTTCATCGTGGTTTTAGAAGCTAAAAAGATCGTTACATGGATATATCAGCAATGATTGCAATAACAGTGTGATAATATGCCTGTCTCGTTTGTGAATAATTCGCAATTAATTGAATGATCATTTTGCTTTTTATTGGATCTGGGTGATATTCTGTACATATAGTGACAGTAATAATATCATCACATAGATCCTAAATTTAATAATTTTAAACCCTCTGTAAAACACCTAGTGCAAGAAATTTTGTATACTTGCATAACAATAGTATTTATAAGGAAAAAGTATGTCATATCAAATTGTTTACAGGTAATTTGGCAGCTGAGATAATGGACAAGAAAACTACACTTATGAGTCTTCGCGTGTGATCCTGGAGAAGCTCCCTTGCTTTTAATCCCTCTCATATATACATAGTATAAGTTATATAGATATATATATAATATACACTATATATATATATATATATATATAATATTATAATACATTTATATATATATATATATTATATATTAATATATAATATATATAATTATCATATTATAATACTAATTATTATATATATAATATATAACTACTCGCAATTATATATTTATATATATATATTATATATATTATATATATTTCATATATATTATATATATAGAAGTTGAACATATAATTAATGTTTCTCTCTCTCAATATATATAAATATATATATATATAATATATATATATATATATATATATATATATATATTATCTATATATAATATATATTATATATATATATATATATTTATATATATATTATATATATATAATATTAGTATATATATTATATATAATATATATATATATATACATATATATATAAATAAATATTATTTTATATTGATATATACTGTATTATAGTATATAAAAGGTAGTGCGCACACTCGATTTACTCATCAATTCAATAAGATGGTAGATACTATACCGCTATCGCGCAAAAAATTCATTGTACGGAGCGGATAGTGCCTGAAAATGGTGCAAAGGATGCAGTATCCCCTCAACCATATCTAAGTAATATAAAGCAATCCTATAGATATATATATATATATATATTATACTATACCCATATTATACTAATAATAAAATATAAATCACTATATATATATATATAGTATATATATTGATATTTAATCAATAATGATATACTTGATCTCCTATATTAATAATTATACTCTATTCATATATGTTCTTTATATATATATTTATTATATATATTGATAGGTACGATGTATATCTTTTTATGTGCTGGTCAGGTATAGGTAATGTTTATGTTGGTACTTACCATTTATAATACGTATAGGAGAAAATTATAATTCTTACGTATGCCATGATTTAGAAATACGAATTTCACAATCTTAGTAATAGGGTTAGAGAGCGGAAAATTTCCAAATTATAATTTAATTTATAAAACATTTATTAGTAAAGTAGTTGTTTTTTTTTTTTTTTTTTTTTAATTTAGGATATTTGGAGATTTGTGAGTATAGTGGTGAAATGTTAATGGCATAAAAAGTTCATCCATTTATTTATTTATTAAAAGACCAGAAAATAATTGAGATAGGAAGCTAGACCTAACCCTACCTACCCTAATGTATACGCCCTACTGATCTATATATAATATATAATTATATATTACTAATTATATATATATATAATTATATAGTAAGTATTAAAGTAGTAAAGTGATTAATATAATAACTATCTATTACTCTCGGGATTGAAACCACCGTACTAATGTGCGTAATAGTTATATATATATAGTGAGTAAGTAACAACTTATACGATGCCCTCACTCGGCTATTGTACGTATTAATATTAACAATATATAGTATTTATATGATAATATATATATCATGATGAGCTTCGGTTGCTGTTTAATACATATGGTACTGTATTATTAATATAATCCTATAATACTATTATTATTATTTATATATAGTATATGTATAATATATGATATATATATATAATATGTGTATATTAATATATATATTATATTATATATAATATATATATATATATATATATATTATATATATGAGCCCCCGTCTATGAAACAGATAAATAAAAATTATAAACTATAAAATATTTTACTTCTATTTAGAATTAATTTTTAATCGAAATTTTAAATCAAAAGAAAAATTATATTTTAATATAAATGAAGAGGAGGGAGCAACAAAACTTCACATCAAGTTCTTTCGATACGCTTTCAAAATATATAAATTGATATTTTAACAAAATTAAGTTCATTTGAGGAGAAGCAAAATATCCAAAGCATGAAAGTCATCTTTAATTAATTTTGGGTGATTTAATCAAAGACTGGATAGTTAATAATTCTGCATGACACTCTCTAGATGGGATGTCTTGAAGTGTCATAATATAAGATAAAGATATGGATATTCGCGATCAGTTCGGACATATGACGATCTTCTCTTTCTCTTTGCAAGTTCCCAAGAGCGACAGTGGCTAGGCAACGCGCGGTCCTGCATAACGTATATATGCTTGCATGTACTCCTGGACCAGCATTGGATGCTTATTGGCCTAAGGCATCGATCTTGCTGAGTAGCGTCTGAGAGAAACGTGCATTTTCGAAGGTTAAATGGGGAAGAAGAGCACGATGTAGTTCCACCGAAAGGGTAACAAACAACTACCTGAGATGTGTATAACTCAAGGACTATCATCAAACCATATGCGACGAGAAACCACGTTTTCTCTCTAAAGTGCCTCGTAGGATCACAAGATTTCTGGGCCAGAAGGAAGAAAAATGCTTGGTCCAATGAAAGGGCGAAAGCTATCCATACAATGACAGAATGGATAACTGAGTATAATAGCCGTAGATTTTATATAAATAAATCCATATTAAAAAAAATGATTATTTTTACTTAATTGATATAATATAAATATATTTATGAATTTTATAATTATAGTAATATTAAGTATATATATATGATAAAGAATATAATATAATTATAGTATATAATTATATTTTTAATAAATAATATAATAGATATATATAAATAATATAAAAATTTATATCTATTAATATAATTATATATATATATAACTTGTGCATTTTAAAAGGAAGTTAACCCGATATATATCG
>JABUQX010091411.1:0-12500 GCA_015478945.1 Trachelipus rathkii | reverse complement strand
CAAAACAAAAAAAATTTAGACATAGTTTATTTAGCAAGAAGGCCAAAGTCACAATATAGAAAATTCGGATGACCACAAGCCAGATACACGAAAACAAACAAAGTCGCTGAGTGCATATGTACAGAAACTTAATTTGACTGAAAATTGTGGATAGACACAATAAAAGAAAACAGGATGAAATTTCCCGAGGTTTACTCGTGGTTTGTATGGATAAACTGGATAGAAAATAGAACAGAAAAGATGGTGATCTGAGAAAATCCAGAGAACGAAAGAGATTAACTCTACAAGTAGAATGATTAGAAGTTAAGAAAAGGCCTAGTTGGGATAATCTCTAAGACAATCAAGGACACATATAGAACTGCACCATCTTCTGTAGGCTGATCTGGAAAGAGAAATAGAAGGCAAGTTCGGGAAAGTTTAGGAAAAGGAGAAGTAGGGGAAATATACTCTATTATGGAGTTTAGATAGTCAAAGAAATTTGGATAGCAAGAAGTGTCATATATATATATATATCATATACCTTTCCTTTAGCTATCATGAACATGGTAGCTACTACTTGGAATTTGGTAAAGGTTTGCCTGTCACCGGGACTGAAATGATTCCTTCCAAGCGTCTCGTCATCTCTTTCACCACAAAATTGTCTAATATATCCCTGTAACTGATGTTACATAGTATTTCCGGTCAGGTGACTGATTCATCGCCAAAAGTGAAATTGATTCCAAAACCTCATACGAATCCTATCATAGCCTAAGTCTTGTAATACAACAAGGAATATATGCTAACGTACCAAATGTTTTCACATTAATTAAAGCTAACATAGCCTCATATGAACTAGGAATATAATGTACAAACGACAAACCTAAAACACAAACTTCGACGAATTAATGTAAGCATTATCAAAGTAGGACACTAAACACAGTAAAGTAACTAACTTTAAATACAAAACGTAACCTATTTATACTTTTTTCCAAGCATATCTCTAACATATTAACGTTAATCTTACATTTACACAGTAAATTTATCAAAAAAAAAAAATGTATCATAACCATACCTAACCATCATAATACCTATGAGTAAAGGACGAATAAAGTAAGTTTTTAGGCTTATCTCTTTTTTTAGGCTCCGTTCCCTTTCAGAAAATTTCAACATAAAACAGTGAAAAATGATTTAAATGCTTAACCATTTGCCATAAAGTGATGCAATACTTATTTTATTTGACCCTCTGGCAGGAATACAAGCAATGAAGCAGTCGCCATTCGGTTTACGATTAAATATAAATGACACATCGTGGGAAATAACGAAACTCCTCGTGAGATATCAAATACAACAAGCGGTAGAGATGCGGGGGAGATGTCATCGTCGAATCAACACTGCGAAAAACTATCATACTGAAGAAAATATGTATAAACATCCCTTAATGTAATGAGATTCTTTCTTGCACCCAATCAGAAGAAAGTAAAACAAGAATTACGACGTTACGATGAAACCATATCAGTTCAAAAGGGTATAAATTCTCGTTCGACAACAACAACAACAGAACAAATAACATAGTACAAAGATAGTTCTTTGAATACTAACCAACGAATATATGACAACGCAATTTCTTCACATTAATAAAGCTAACATAGCATACCAGAAAACTAAGAATATGATGTACAACCGACAAACCTAACACCTTACGTACGAATAACCTACTACCATTAACAAACTTCCGCACTTAACAGCAGTAAATCCTAACACATCGATACAACGTAATCTATTCCAACTTATTGCAAGCATATCTCTACATATCAATGTTAATTTACAGAATAACATACGTAAATACTTAACAAAAGTTTAGCATAACCTGTCTAATCATCATACTGAGAAAAGGAAAATTAATAATGCTAAATACTTAGACGAAATTACATCGAACTTACTAATAATTACAAAATAAATTCATCTTAACCTGTCATAAAAATCATATCCCAAGCGAAATAATTGCAAACCATAACAAAAGTTTTAACAAACATAACAAAAAATAACAAAATTATAATTATGAACATAACATAAAATAAGTTCTTTGAATAAAAATATCACAGTAAAGCTGTAAGTAGTTTACTGATTTTAAGGGCAGTAAATCAGTAAATCAGTTAAATCAAACCACCCATCCATGCAGTCCACTACCATCCCACCGCCTGTGATCTATTGAGCTAATGATTCAAGTCATATATCGAGTATCATTTTTGGATAAAAATAAACATAAAAATAAGGTCTTTATATACATGACCTAGCGAATATTGCTTAACCCAACAAAGTTTAGCAATCATTAAGGCGTAACATATCATACCGAACTAAGAATATTAATATACAAATGCAAACCATAACAAATCATTCGCGGTATGAAAATTTTAATCAGCTACATCTGAAAATTCACCTAAACTTAGCAAAGGTAAATAGCCTAACAGGGCATACAAATATCGATATGTTCCCACTTTTCACGAACATCAGCAACAGGTAAAGCGTATTATTAAACAAAATCCTATAATACAAAGTAGCCCAACAATCTATCCAACAGACGACCAACTCTTGAACCTAATGAGACCACATATCTTCATCAAAGATGTCACATCATTTCGAAGAATACATCATTAGACCTATGGAATAAAATCGTAGACATTAGCAAAATTCTAGGAGCAAACCTAACATTACTAAACAAAAAACTTAACCTAGGCTCAAGTTTCTAACACATCATCGTCAGGTAACACAGTTAATATCTTACAAAACTCAAATCATTTCTCTAACAAATCAGTGATTATTTATTCACATTTATCTAACAAAATTTAACATAACGTAACCTAACTAAATAAAAACAGTTTTCATTACCCAAGAGTATCTAAAGCAAACACAGTTAACCTTCCAAGAAAAAACCAGGGGGATGGCGCCACCATTGAACAAGGGTCGTGAATCTGCGAGGGGGATGTACCCCGAGGGGTCGTAAGGCGGGCTTTAAACCCTGCCGAAGGAGGCCGGGTCAAGCGCCTTCAAGCCCTTTCGGGCTGAGGCCTAAAGCCCGCTTACACCCTCGGTTGATGCCCCCTCGACAGATTCACCCACCCTAAATAATCACCACGCGGGCGCATCCTCAAGGGTTTCTCTTGGAGGAAAAAGCTGATTGGACTGTCCAGATACTCTTGTAACTGAAACACAAGATATTCGTAACGTTAGGTACGTTAATGTTAAAATAACATTAATATGACACAACTGGATGCCCAATAAACATCTGAATGTATAGAGAAATCGATGAAGTTTTTGTCCAAGAATCTCTTACTGTGTTAAACTGAAATGATGATGTTTTTAGAAACGTGAAGCCTTACGCTTTAAGTATTTTGACCCTTGAAAAAGCAACGTAGATGGATAGGCTCTCTGCCCGTATGAATTTTCTATGTTCTACGAACTATAATTCATAAGGTCCACAATGATAGTTTATACTCGAAACGAGGACACGTGTGATGAAGATAGTGTCATCACATAGTTCGAAGATGTTGCGATAAGCCAGGGTCGTCTTTGATAGATTATGTCACTCAAATTGTTAAGGGACGTTTGTATAGATAATACTCCTTTACCGTTGCTGATGTGCGTGAAAACGTCGGAAAAATCATTAATTATTGTAGGAAACCCTGTTATCGATTACACTCTCTTACTTTGACTAAGTAGGAATAATTGCAGAAGATGTTAGCAGCCTGATTGACCTTAATCATGTACGCGTGATAGTGTTAAAAGGTTCTGCTGTGTCACACTCTCTATTCTGATGCAGCTCTATGGATAGTAGTTAGCTTTAATGAGAGCTAAAACTCTGAACATGTTGGTTAAGGCCATGATAGTTCGATGTAGGGCCAGTATATAAAGAACTTATTATTGTACTCCTGTTATAATTTATCCAAAAAAATCGCGATACTACGAAACTACTGACTTGAACTCAATAAGCTGCAAATAGATCACAGGCAGAGCTGGAGCCGCCCCTGGCGTAGACAGGGACTGCAGCGGTCCCACCCACCCACAAAATGGGTGGTTTGATTTACTGATTACTGCTTTACTGTTAAAATCAGTAAACTATACGCTTTAATGTGATTTGGTTAGTATAACAAGAACTTATTTTTATGTTATGCTCATCAACAAAATTTTGTAATATTTTTGTTATGTTTGGTTAAAACTTTGTTATGTTGCAAAATTATTCCGCTGCGGGAATTATGAATATTTAGAAAGAGATTAACTAGATGGAATTTTTTGGTTAGCAATCACCTTACGAAGATGATGTTACAAATACTTTGTTACGTTAAGCTCCTCTAGTCTTCCCCCGTCCCAGCTATGCGATAGATTAGACCCAGGTTCTCATGCTAAACTTTTGGTCTAAGTATCTACGATGTTAATGTAACAATTGAACAGTTCATATGTTAGAGATATGCTTGCAAAGTGTGATAGATTACGTTTGTACGATGTGTTACCGCGTACTTTACCTGCTGTGTAAGGCGCGGAGCTTGGAACTGCTCTACGTGAGTTTATTCATACCGTAAGGATCGTGTCGGTTTGTCGTTGTACATATAAATATCTTGTTCTGGTAATGCATCAGTAGCATAAACATGCAATAGTGAAAAACAATGTAGTACTATGCATCTATTGCGTTCTAGATATCTAAGAACTTATCTTCATGTACTAGTTTATGATGATTCGTTAAGATTGTTGACTCGAACGAGCATATGATACCATTTGAACTTCGCATATGTTCTATATCGTGCTACGCTCGCTACTTGTTATACTTTCTCTCTGATGGTGAAAAAAGATTCTCGATTACATCTATAAGGATGTTTCAAGTATTAGCACTTACTGTCCTCTTCCAAGTTACGGAATCTAGTTTTTCGCAGTGTTGGTCACACATACCCCATTCCCCGCATCTCTACGTTGTCTGTTGACTCATCTCAACGAGGAGTATCCTCAACTTATTCCCACACGACCAACAACGTGGAGTGCGCGGTGCCAATGGTGTCGCATTTATATTTTAATCGTTAACGAATGCGCACGGTGCTACCAATAATGCTTGATTATTCAAGGCGCTGAGGGTCAACACCTATAATAAACGCGTTTGCATCACTGTTAGTGCCAAGAATGGTATCAACAGCATAAAAATACACTTTTTCAGGTTTAGGGAGGTATTGTACTGAAAGGGGCGGAGTCTAAAAAGAGATAAGCCTAAAAAAACTTTACTTTTATGCTCTTTACTCATTTAGGTATTATAGATGGTTAGGCATATTGCGCTTATGATACATCTCTTTCTATATATATGATGAAAGGTTACTTTGTATTTCCCCAATGATTTACGAATGTACGTAGGTTAATATGTTCAGAAGATATCTCCGCTAATTGGCAAAAAAGTATAAAAGAAGGGTATTTAAAAGGTATGTAAAATTAGTTACTTTACTGGTGTTAAGTGTGATTTTGTGTATTGTTAGTATCTTTTTCCTTAACATTTTTGTTGCTCTGTTTGTACATTATTTTATTAATTCAGGTAATCGTATGTTAGCTTTATTAATGTGAAAACATTTGGTTTTGTTGAATGAAGTTCATTGAATGCCACGGGTCACGAAGTATTCAACAAGCATTTAGACTCACATAGTAGTGAAGAGGATTCAGATATGAGGCGCTCTCGCAGAATCAATTTCACTTTTGGGCAACCGCAACGCAATGATCAGTCACCTGACCGGAAACTCTATAAAAACATCACAGTTAACAGATGGATAATATATAAACACATATTGATAAGGTGACGAGACACAAAATGAACGACGGCCACACCTGAAGTCATTTCGAGTCCGGGCCGTTAGTCCGAGAGCGCGCCAAACCCTCCTCACCAATTGCAAAGTGAGATAGCAACGCGGACCCATGATTCGAATGATAAGACTAACGAGGACGAAGAGTAATGACTGTTAAACCGCTAGCCATGTTCAAGAAGCCACCAAAAAAGGAATTGTGTTAAAGTATTCAAAGCCCACATAGGTCGTTGTACATTAGTAAAGCTCATCTAGACGAAAGATGCTCGCTCTCAGGGCGGTGCTGTGCAGAAGCTGCCCTTGTTGTTGTCCCTAAAACGACAAGCAGTGTTTCAAAATTAGCCACATGTCCTACAGAAGCACTAAGTCGCTCGCCTAACACAGGGCACGCACCAGATAGCGACGGATGCAGCCTTTCAGGATGATGCTCTCTACAAAAAGCTGTTGGGTTTGTTTAGGAAAATAACTGGTGATATCATAACCGCAACTAAGGGGAAGTAGAATGTACAAAAGGCAAAGACGCTAACCGATTTACCGTCGTCGTTCCGGAATAATTCAGGGCTCAACATAGGCACCATGATGAAAGTTCAGCGGCCTACTTATCAAAGTAGAAGTAGCTAAGTAGGTCAGGTACGATACTACGGATTTTATGCCCACCATGTCTTTGCGGCTACGCGATAAATTCAGCAAGCAGGTAAAGGTCCGCTAGTCACAATCTAGACTTCAAAGGCTTTACGTTTGGTGTTGGCACTTAGACCAATTAGGATGATGGTTCATAGCGGTGTTAGGTACAGGTTATGCTAATTTTTTGTTAAATGACTTCTGACATATGTTACATGCTAATGAGAATTAAACATTGTGCCCGATAGACTCGCCGAGACTCGGATGAGTTAAATAAAGATAAATCAATGTGGATTACTCTTGGTTGTGAGTCATTGTTAATATACTAATGTGACCATCAGAGTGTTAGAGATGTGATCAGTTATGGAAGTCTAAGAGTGTTAGTTCCAGTTGGTATTTTTGACTTGAAGAGGGTGACCTCGTCCTGGACGTGCCACGGTTAAGCCTACATTATATATCTAGATATCTGCGTCCCAATGTTATGTAACTTCATTAATATGAAAAACTATTTGATCGGACGAGAATGCACTCACTATTCGCCTGAGATGCTATATGAATAGTTAACCCATCAAAGGTCAACATATAAACACACATTCTTGGTATGACAATATTTACCATGTTAATGCTAAAATAGTAATGATACATTGCTATGTTAGAGAGATGCTTGACAAAGTGTGAAATACAAGGTTTACAGTTCCTTTATGTGGGTAATGATTAATGTACTAAGTTGACAGTGGTCTACTTCGTTAGGTAAAAGTGTGAAACTACTGGTTAGAGCGGGTTAACCGATGTCATAAGTAACAACTGGTTTTTCTCTCTTTTTCCGTTGTTACTAGAGAATGTGCTAAGCTCTCTCTCTCTCTGCTCGATATTATAGATTCAGATGATGCTGAGGAAGATCACCCTGCCTTTATATGGGATGGTGAGAAACCTTTGGTGGTGACCTGCTCACAGGTGAGTGTGATGTGTTCTGATGTGCTTTAGATGATCAAAAGCAACGTCCATTATGTTAGATGCTTTCCAAAATCGATCACATCGAAATAGTTTGACTTGAGGAGCTCAACAGAAAATCTAAGGGACTCAGATAGAGGATACTAATTATCGTAGAGGGGATGTAGCAGAGAATGGCTAAGGCCCTGACGCCTGGAGGGCCCGGAAGAGTGAAAGGATCATGGCGGAGCTGGGGATTTGAGTGCGTCTTGGTAGTGTGTTACTAGAGTTTACCTGAAGTGTAATAAAGAGGGATAATGTCAGAAAGGTAGTTAGAATTGTAATTTAATAAACATAAAAAAGTGTAAGAATGTTTTAGCTCTACAGTGTATTATCATCACTTATATGTGTATATCTCTTTGGCTCCTTTGATAGCGTCGTGAATCCGTTTATGTTTCGGAAAAATCTTACGCTACACACAGGAGAAACCCCTAACAGATTAACATCTGTAAAGAACAACAACAATAGGTAGTAATCAACTAACAGAGAATTATGTTATAAGTGACACTCTCACATCTGGCACCCTGAGCATAGCACGATGCATCTCCTAGTTCCAATAGGAAAGGTTATATAAAAATCGCAAATTCCTCAGCATGTCAGCAGGAATAATGAGCTTGATCTCTGTTCTTTGACTCAAGACTGTGCTTATAAGTGCTTTCATCCTTGCTTTCTTCCTCTTCGTCTTTGTTTGCACTCTGTGCTCTTTTTTCTCGCTAGGTGCGCGTAGATATCAGTCTCACGTGCACAGTCAGGGGGGGTACCAATGAACACTTCGCCTCTCTAAAGTGATGCTCGAATATTAACCGAATCAGGCAACGAGCTCGAGATTCTCACCAAAGAAGTAAACCCTTATAAGGACTGAACACCATGACTTGGTGATGATGACTATAGAGCGTGGACAGTGGATGAAATATTATAGGCGCTCACGGGTCGGGGCCCGACTGCCCACCGCCTGCTGCATCTCGCAGAACACTCGGTGCGGAACTAACTCCCTCAGATTCACCTGGATGAAGCATCAATATGTTCTTATCGTACGAGAAGAACGTCACCACATCTATGCTGCTACTCCAGGCCGAAATATCCACTCACAGCGGATGGTCGCACTCCTCCTACCGTAGATGAAAGCCAAAAGTCCTTTTCGGTGTATATCCATTACACTTCAGAAGTTTGTAGAGTCGGTTGCGGTGAGCATCCTCCGGCCCAACATGCCCCTTGCCTATGCGAGGAAGGCACAGCCTGAGGAACACGACTGCGTAAATATAATGTCATGTGAAAGAAACTCTGATGGTAGATATCGGCAACACTCGCTCCTCAACAGCCGCCGGCCTCACCAAAAGCATATATGAGTAATCGAGCTCTTTATACGCGATGCAACTCACCTCGACTCACCCCTGATGTGCAACGACTTACCTGTTCTTAGGACCACTCCACTACTAATCTCCTCACTAACTCTGAACCTTGTTCACGTTTACTCACTCAACTGGACATCCCATACTAATCGGTGTAACGTGGAAATCAAATAAGATATACTACTCAATAGTTAATGGTTACTGATCGAATCAATAATAATGATAGTATACTCATAGTAACAGTAAGTATAGAAAATATGAACTTGCACACATTAGCCAAAGGTGATACGGAGTTGTGTAGCGGCGCACGGTGCGGTGCTGGTCGTCGCAGCAGCGACTGCAGACTGACGCTCGCGAAGACACTAGAGAAAAAGACAAATCAGAAGTGTTTGCTTCGGAAACACTTTTCAGTAATAATGATTAGAGTAATAATAAAATATAACTAATTAATAATAATATGTGAGGGTGATGTGTGTGGTGTGGTGTACCCCGTAGCGTCGCAGACAGCGTGGTCTCACTCGGCTGCGCCTTGACGTTAATACTCCTAGTTCGCGACCAGATAGGGATTACCATCATCACAGCTCTCATGTAACAGAGCCCTGAAAACAAAAACACATATGTCAATTTACATAAGAGTAGCCTTAATCTTGATTCGCTCAGAATGAGCATAGCGAAAGAGGGGTGGAGATACAGTGATGTCCGGAAACACAGCTGAAGCTCCCAACCACCCTTCCATACCGATCTTTATTCGCACCATGCGCATTCATCTCATAACAGGCTGCTATAGGTGAGCATACGCCTCTCTAATGAATATACCCATCGGCCACCGAGCTTGTAAAATGACTCACACCAAACGGGGTGGGCAAAAGAGTCCTTTCAACTCCCATGCATACGCGGGTATTCCAAGTTTCAGATGTTGACCTTCGGATCTACTTCCCACTCCAATAGTACATAGAGATTAACGCCACGTTGAGCCACGAATACCGGAACGTAGAGCCACGAAGTGACGTGAACTGAGACCCTCGCCTCGCCTGTAGGCCCCCCCGGTAGAGGTAAAAATATATACATTATTGTATAATAATGACCGTACTCCGTCTGAGGAAAGGTCGTTATGGATAAAAAGCTGAAGATAGGAATATAAGTATAAACTACCATGCAATAATATAATGGCTAATATTTAGAGAAAAGGTCAAATTTTTGAAAAACCTTTGATTAATAATATAAGTAGGTCCAAGGTACTACGTACGATATATATTATATATATGTAATATATATATATATATATATATATATATATATATAATATTATATATTATATATAGTAGGAACTTATGTGTAAATATGTAACGGATATTAATAGAGTCTTAGGCTGGTGATTAGGTGAGCCCAAATAGTGGAGTTGACTGCACTTTTCCCTCACGAACTCTCATTAAAGAATAGAAGTATAGAGCATTAATTAGGTAGATACATTCCTCTGTCGCTTGCTAGTCCAGTCATATACTCCTCGCAGGTGTATAGAATCAGCACAATCAGCAAAACCACAATGCATCAAGCGACAATCATACTTCAGACATCCATTATCAGTCTGTAATGGTAGCTATAAAATTTAGTGTAAGGTCAAGAAGGCGGATTTTTAGTGTTAATTTATATGACATGTGTATGAGTCTGCCCTAAATTATATGTGCTACTAACTCATAGTCCAGTTTAGCCCGCACCAGCATTATGTAAAGGTCTGGGAGCATGATTTTTCTGTCCGTACACTCCAAGTCTTGGAATATAAGGTGTGAGGTGTTCGAAATGAAGATCCAAGAAAGGTAAATCAATTAGTACTAAATCATTTAAGTTTATGATGAGAATTAAGTAATATGAGGTAAGGTTAAAATATGTTAATAGGTAATATACGGACAATATTACAATGTAAAGATAACTAACAAAACCCTAAGAATCCGCACCCTCGCTAAATATATATTGTAATTTAAGGGCAGCCATATATAGAGTGAGATAGATAAATCAATTTGGTAAGGCGACTGTATAGTGACTAGATCACCCTCGACGTAAGGTATTTTATATCTACTCGGAAAAACAACGGCTCATGTATTTATCTGACGTGGAAATGTTAAAAAGCCCACGCGCAAGTATTAAGCACCAGGAGGAAACCCATTCGATGGCAACCTGAATGTTGACGTTCCATACAAGAAGTTTAAGCTCCATCGAGTTAGTACTAGGGTGCAAGATCGTCTACATTAGATGGAGCAGTGTATAACGCACTACGATAATGAGTCATGTGATAGATTGGGAATACGACAACATTCATTAGATAAATCCAAATATAGATAACTCGAATAAAGTGAAACACCGCTAGTACACTGTACCCTTGTACTCTGAGCACCCCTTTTACGTCTCAGGACAAAAAGCCTCTCAGACATGCGTTAGGTACCTCAACTCGAAAATCTGAAAATCGAAATACTCAGTATTATATACTCGATAATTTCTAAATAACTAGAAGGATAAAGAGGTGTGAAGTGATTGCTCACTATATAAGTTAACTACCTAAAGGAGTAGGTATAAGGTATCCATACTCAATAAACCTCCTAACCTCCATCACTGCTTATCTATAATCAACCTATTAAATAGTATAGTCAAGAAGACGACCAACGTATCAATTTTAGTTGGAATAAGCATAAATGAGATACTTCAATCTCAAGTATCTGTGAATCCAACGAAGGAAGAGGTAATCACGTGAGTGTAGAGCGATATTGGCGATAACGAAAAAACAAATTAGGTATAGTGTATAAAGACTGCGTGGACGTTTACTCATAACGTATAATATAATATAGTATGAACTAAGCTTACGCTGTATATAGTAGATATAGCGGAACCATAACATAACAAGCTCTCCTATATCTAGAGTACTTTAAACATAGTGATATATTAATATGTTGCATCTATATACAGTTATGCACATGAGAAAATATATTAATGAGGTATATATCATATAATACTGAATATATGAAGATCTTTAATCTGGAAAGTGAAAGGTTTACCTAGGATCCTACCTACATGAGTTTAGTGAGTTAAATTGAGGAACAAAATAATATTGCAATATAGACTCGACGAGATGATGGTAAGTCTACATCTCCATATTATCAACCACAATTCTAATTGTAATAAGACCGAGAAGGAAGGCTATATAAGTGCAGTAATGAGTACTGATTTAAATTAGCTACTGTACTCAGATAAAGTCATCTGGTGAAGGAAATGCTCTACAGTATAGTCCAGACGCCGCATGGTTGCAACATGAACTTCTCAAAAACCATCTTTATTCGCAAAATATATATGCATTATTATCAATCAGAGTTTTTTTTAACCAGTATCTCGGAGAAATATAAATCATCGAAGACACTCGTTTGTTGTTTTGACTGTTAGATAGAGAAAATAAAAATTAAATAAGAGTGTGTTTTATTATAACGTATCGTTGACACGATGTCTGTCAATAGTCGCTATGGGTGATGTATTTCAGATTATACTTTAGGAAATAATGCGTAAATAGCGTTCCTCCTCCCCTCACACTAGCTTGACACACACCACACACACACACTACATGGCACACACACACGCACAGTCACACACACACAACACACCATCACACATATATTGTATCCTAAAGTATATATAATATATATTAGTAATAATATATATATATTATATTATCGATAACGTTATACTCTTATACTCA
>JABUQX010091410.1:20000-30000 GCA_015478945.1 Trachelipus rathkii | reverse complement strand
ATTGAAAGGGGAAACGTTGAAAAGAGTGGACTTGTGGTGTGGAAATGGTGTAATTGCTTGTGTTGGAAGGAATTGAGAGAGGAGAAAGGAATACGAGTTGCAATTTTGATGAGTGACCTGGGTACAAAGCTCTATGGTAGACTTTGTTTTCTTTGGTTTTTTGTTTGGGTTGGGGAAAAGGGTTTTTTTTCCTAAGGAAAAATTTTTTCTAAATTTGGGGGTTTTTTAAAATTTAAAGTTTTTTTTGGGAAAAAAGGTCCAAGGTATGTGTCGTTGTGACGTATGGTCCATCGGAGGGAAACGTTGAAGAGAGTACGATTTTTTTGGATAATCTGAATGATATCTGGATGGGTGAGATAGAGCTTCAGCAATTGATAGTTGTGGGGGACCTGAAGGTTGGATAGTGACAAAGGCGATGGTATAACAGGTCGTTTTGGGGGTTGGCGGGAGAAAATGTAGAATGCGTGAAAGTTGATTGGTTTCTGTGAGAGAATGGAAATGTTAGAAAGTTATACTTCTTTATAACACAAGAGTATCCATAAAGTATACTAGAGGTTTGTGTAGGTAGAGATGTATCGAAGTGAAAAGTATGATTAATTTTTGTGTTGTTGAAGAAGGAGATGTTGAAGTATTGTGTTGGATGTTTAAATCAGTTAGGGGTTTAGGAATGGGATTTTCGGATCATTATGTTTGTTCTATGTAAACCATTAAGTTAGTTAGGGACTGGGATGGAGAGGAAGGTGATACCAAAGGAAGTAGGTAAAATTAAGAGTGAGAAGTTAAGTGAACAAGACAATAAAATAAGTATGTAAGAGCGCCTCGCAAAAGTAATTCGGTGACATGTGAACAAGATGATATAAACAAATCTGGGGCAAATGAAGGAAGCAATTGTTAGTAGTGCAAAGGAAGTGTATGCGATGTGCAAAGTAGGAAGTAAGAATGTTAAACAGGCGAATGGTGGAATGAAGGGTGATGAAAGCGGTTTTTAAAGGTAAAAAAGAAGCGTGGTTGAATGTACTAAAAGCAAATGAGAAGGTCTCAAAAGAAAGATGCCTTGGAATTATATTTAAGGAGTAAAAAGAAATACTTAAAAGGTGGAATACGTAGGCAGAAAACAAGAGGTAATGTAACAGTTTTGGAAGGAGATGAATGGGGACTTACAAGGGAATAGGAGCTCTTCTGGAAGGAAGCGAAAAGGTTAAGAATGATAATAAAGGGAATCTGCTTAGGATAATGAATAGGGAGGGTGCTTTTGTAACTGATGAAAAATGGATGTAGGGAAGTGTGAAAAGAACACTTCGAAAATCTGCACAATATTAACAGTAATGAAGAGGTCGATAGTGAATGTGTGTGGGTTTGATGGTGAGAAGGAATAGGTATTTTGGGGATGATGTTAATTAGTAAGGATGAGGTAATGGTAGATGAGAAAGTTGAAAAGAATGGTAAATCTGTAGGTATAGATGAAATTACTGGCTGAAATGTAAAGAACGGACGGCGGTGGTGATTGATTGGGATTTGGAGTTTGTGTGAATAAAGCGTTTTATGGAGGGTGTATAGAGTTCCGAAGGGTTGGAGGAGAGCAGTAATAGTACCCTTATATATAGGGTAGGGAGCAAAAGGGGAACTGTAGAATTATAGGGGAATAAGCTTATGAGTGTTGTAGGGAAGGTATATGCAGGTATTTTGGTTCGAAAGAGTCCGTCGAGTGACTGAAGGACTGATTGCGAGTAAGGAACAAGGTGCGTTTAGGAGTGGTAGAGGATGTGTTGGATCAAATCTTTACATTGAAACAAATGATTGAGTAAATGAGGAAGAGAAGAAGAAATTGTATTTAGGGTTTATGGGATTGCAACAGGTGTATGATAGAGTTAATAGGGAAGCTTTTATGCAGGTGTTAGTGATATATGGTGTTGGTGGTAGGCTTTCTGAATGGAATTCAAAATATGTATGACGATTAGGTGAAGCGGTGTGTAAGAATAAATGCGTGTCAATGTGATTAGTTTAGGATTATTAGCGGAGTGAGGTGAAACAGGGTTGTGTTATGTCTCGTTGGCAATTTGTATATGGATGGGTTATAAAAGAATTCGAGGTGGGGATGGCAGGAAATGTGTTAGAATGATGAGAGAATGAAGATGTGTGGCGAATTTGAGAGAGTTTGAGAGGATTTGGTAGAGAGATTTGCAGGGTGTGAAAAGGAGGGGCTTGAAAGTTAACGTAGATGAGTAAGGTTATGGTTGTGAGTTTGAGGACACTCCTCAGTGTGAAGTTATGTTAGTTGGTGAGCAGCTCGAACAAGTTGTCTGAGTTTAAATATTTAGGGGTATATGTTTGGATGAGAAGGGAACGGATATGCAGAGTGTAGTGGAAAAGTTGTGAAATGGCAGAAGGTGGCTGGTGCATTAAAATCGTTGGTGAATGTAAGGGACTAAGTCTTGAGTGTGCTAGAAGTCTTACTGCAGGGTATGTTGTTACCTGTGTATTGTATAGTAGTGAGACTATGGTCTGGATAAGAAGTATAGATCTAAAGTTCAATGTGTTCAGATAGACAAACTTAGGGGTGTGCTAGGTGGGAGAAGAATTGATAAAATGAGCAATGAACGTATAGAGAGTTGTGTAGGTGTGAAGAAAGGGATTAAATGAAGAGAATAAACGAAAGTGTGTTGAGATGGTTTGTCATATGGAAAGGATGAATGATAGTCTTTTGTGTTAAGCAGATTTATAGTGGCGAAGACTGTGTTGGGAACCGACCGGCTTGGGAGACCGTAAGAAAAAGTGGATTGAGTCTGTAAACGAAGTTTGAAGGAAAGAAATGTGAGGTTGGTAGAGGCCGAGAAGAAAGGTGTATAACAGGGTGAATGAGCGGGGGATTGTTGAGGGGTTGGTGTGGCCCACCTGCGGCCAAGGGATGACCCTTACATTGACGATCTACCAAAGTGGGGTCCATCGCGGTCCCATGAAGCTTTTAGGGTGGATTTTCTGACTGCGACGAGTTCTCACAATTAATCGTACTGGAGGGGGCGGTAAGCCGGGGCTTTCTTTTCGACTTTTGTCATGTTCTTCTATTGCTTTTCTTTTCCGATGCTCGTCACGCACCTTACTCCCATTCTTGGGAAAATAGAAGGTAGATAAAGAAAGAAAGAAAGAAGAATAATCGTCATCTACCTTTTTTCCCCAAGACTGGTGGTAAGGCGCGTGACATGCACCGGAAACAGAAAAGTAGTAGAATATGACATAAGTCGAAAAGAAAACCCAGCGTTACCGTCCCCTCTATACCTGCTAGTAGAACTCGTCGCAGTCAGAAAATCCACCCTAGAGCTTCACGCGACAGCGACGGACCCTCACTATGCATAATTCGTCAGTGTAGGGTTTCATTCCCCTGGCCCAGGTGGACCACAACCATACCCCTCACAAAACCCCGCCATTCATTCCTATTATGCACCTTTCTTCCCGCCTCTGCCAAACTCACATTTCTCTCCTCCAGACATTCCTTTCCTGACTCAATCCACTTTTTCTTCAGTCGCCCAGCCGGTCGATTCCCAACACACTCACCACTATACATCCGCTTAACCAACCGACTATCATTCATCCTTCCACACATGACAAACCATCGCATGTACTTTCATTTATTCTCTCATTATACCCCTTTCTTCACACCAACAAAACCTCTCTAAAAGTCATTCCTCATTTTAATCAATTCTTCTCGCATCTAACACGCCCCTAAGATTGTCCATCTGAACACAATGAACTTTAGATCTATACCTCTTATTCCAGACCAGTCTCACTACTATACATTAACACAGATAACAACATACCCTCATATAAGACCCTAGCGCACTCAAGACTTAGTTCCCTTACATCCACCAACGATTTAATGCACCAGCCACCTTCTGCCATTCCCAACTTTCCTTACTACATTCTGCATCATCCGTTCCCTTTTCACCAACATATATCCTAAATATTTTAACTCAGACATTTGTTCTAGCCTGCTCACGCTCTACTTAACTTCACACCGAGGATTGTCCTCACTCACAACCATAACCTTACTCTTATCCTCACGTTTACTTCAAACCCCTCCTTTTACACACCCTACCAAATCTCTCTACCAATCCTCTCAAACTCTCTTCAGATTCACCACACAAAACCAAATCATCCGCATATAATAGGTAGGACACCCTCACTCACCTCCATTCTCCATCATTCTAACACCATTTCCTGCCACCCCATCTCTAATTCTTTTCATAAAACCATCCATATGCAAATTGAATTAACCAAGGAACATAACACATCCCTGCCTAATAATAATAATAATAATAATAATAATAATAATAATAATAATAATAATAATAATAATAATAATAATAATAATAATAATAATATTTATTTATAATTATATTATAATTATAATTATAATTATAATTATATTATAATAATAATAATAATAATAATAATAATAATAATAATAATAATAATAATAATAATAATAATAATAAACCTTTCCTCTCAAAGTCCAAATTTAAAGAACTATGACGTCGCTAAAGAAAATCAACCTAAGACTAGGATCAAACCTCATTAAAACCTAAATTAACTCATATTTTTATAACAGAGTTAAAATTTCAGTAAAACGATTAAAAAATTCAAATGACAACATTTTCGAATATTTATCAACCAAGTAATGAAATATATTGTTAAAAAATATTATATAAAACATACTTAATATCTCCAACTTCATTTTGATACCGAACATTCAGCCTTCTACTTTGATAATCAAGGCAACTCGTAGTTGAAGAAATTTCACCAAACATCCTTTGAACAGGAATCCAGGCTTCTATATCCGTTTTTTTATAAGCCTGATCACCCAGGTCGCTCATTGGCATGTCTATTACCTAAAATACGCAAATATATGCATAATAATATCTAAATAAAAAAAATTTAATTCTGAATTTTTCTGATTAAAAAGATGTTTGCCTGAAAATAGTAATAGGAGGAGTTGAAAGAAATTGGAAAGAACATGTAGACTTGAAAATAGTTATAGGGGAAGTTGAAAGGAATTAGAATGAACAAATAGGCTTGAAAATAATAATAGAAGCTGAAAGGATTTAGAAAGATAATATATAGGCTTAATGTTGTAGTTGCAGAAGTTAAAAGGAATTGGAACAAACATAAAAACAGTAATAGGAAATTGAAAGAAATAATAATAATAATAATAATTAATAATAATAATAATAATAATAATAATAATAATAATAATAATAATAATAATAATAATAATAATAATAATAATAATAATAATAATAATAATAATAATAAAAATTAAAAGAAAGTGAAACAAACATGGAGGCTTGAAATTGAAATAAATGAAAATGAAAGGTTTCAAATTGTAATAGGAGAAGTTGAAAGAAATTGGAACAAACAAATTGGCTCGAAAATAGTAACAAAAGAAATTTAATTTAAGAAATTGGGACATATAGGCTTAGGTGGAAGCAATTAAAGTGAATATATAACAAAAAGGTGCAAACGTAGGAGAAAAGAAGAGGTAAATGAACAGTTTGGAAGGAGGATGAATGGGGACTTACAAGGAATAGGAAGCTCTTCTGGAAGGATGCGCGAAAGATTAAGAATGAAAATAAGGATAATCTGCTTAGAATAATGAATAGGGATGGTGCTTTCGTAACTGATGAAATGGATGTGAGGGGAGTGTGGAGTGAACACTTCGAAAATCTGCATAACATTGGCAGTAATGGAGGAGAGGAAAGCGAGTTTGGCAGAGGCGAGAAGAAATGTGCATAATAGGAGTGAAAGGTGAGGTTTTGTGAGGGGGTATGGTTGTGGCCCATCTGAGCCAAGGGATGAACCTCACATTCACGAGATGCCATAGTGAGGAACCGTCGCGGTCCCGTAAAGCTCTGGGGTGGATTTTCTGACTGCGACGAGTTCTCACTAAAAGGTATAAAGGAGGCGTTAAGGGTTGGCTTTCTTTTCGACTTGCGTCATATTCATCTACTACTTTTCTGTTTTCGATGCATGTTAAACATCTTTCCCCCAGTCTTGGGGAAAGAAAGTGGGTGATGGTGATATAAACTTAAAAATTATGTTAATTGGAGAAGTTGAAAGAAATTGGAAACGAGCACATATGGTATCTTCCACTGGATACTCTCTCATATTTAAAACATATTAGAAAAAATTATATAAATTAATACAATAACGATACAAACGAATTTAAGATTTCAACAACATTTATCAAATGTTAATAAATGTTAGTATCAAGTAAGAGTATATAATGACAACGTTATCCTAATATTCAATTATTATTATTATAACCTTAAAAGAATGATTAAAAAGACGATCGAAAATAAGAAAATTTGGTTTCGATAATCAATAATCAAACCTTAAAATGGAAATCCAAGGTTGAGTATAAGTCAGTTTGAATATTGATAAGTTCCTCATAAAGTTCCTCACTTTCTTTTCCAGTTTCATTTGCCGTGATCCCAAACATTTCAACTTTATTGAACTGAGGCACTCTAAAATACGAAAGCGTAACATGCAATTAATATTAAAAAATAAATAAATAAATAAATAAATATATTTATACCAGCAGCCTCATAGAAGGATGAAAAAGAAGGAAAAATAATAAGAGAAATAGCCTAAATTATTATTATTATTATTATTATTATTATTATTATTATTATTATTATTATTATTATTATTATTATTATTATTATTATTATTATTATTATTAATAATAATAATAATAATAATAATAATAATAATAATAATAATAATAATAATAATAATAATAATAATAATAATAATAATAATAATAAATATATGACATAAATATGGGAGGGGGAATACATGGGTATTGCTAAGAAGTTGCTCAAAGATAACATTAAAAATTTAAAAGGAAGGAAGTTCCATACCTTTAGTCAGAGTGCAAATATATTTTTTAAATTGACAGAGTATCAACCGTCGAATAAGGAACCCTGGAAATTGTCAATATTCCTCAACCAGTAACCAGAACGTGAGAAAGGAATGGTACGATTTAAGGAAGGTATCTAAAAATTGAGCTATATAACTAATTTTGGTCATTCTTAACTTATAAACGTCCCTTACTTTTATTTAACTTCTACGTAACACATAAGGGGAAAAAAACATACTTTAAGGGGTTTTTACTTAACTTACTTTTTTGAAAGAACTATTTCCCGTACGTACCTTCCATGAGAAGAAACAAGAAAATCAACCCGACTCAATTCTATATTTTTAAAAAAATGCAGCTCAATATCTAAATAACCCTTTATAACGGTGAGTAATGCCAATTGGTTAAAATTATTTATCACCTATATAATTAATATGATCATAATACATTAAAAGTTTATATCGATAACAATCTCAGCATACATTAAGTTATCTACTCTTTCAATAAGGTCATATCATTAATGTAGATGTTAAATGGGGCCAACAGACAAGTGAGAAAATTATAGGCTTAGTCTTTTTTTTAAATTTTAAACCAATTGTTAAACTTAAATCAGTCAATTATGTAAAACCATTCAAGTTCAAAAATTTAGGTAATAGTTTTTGGGGATCTTGAATCCTTAAAGATAACAAAATCCTTTCTTTCTTTATCGCCCATCTCTTCCCACTAGATGTTCGGGTAGGGGTGTCTAACATGCATGGAAAATAAAATAGCTAAGTAGAAGAACATGACATAAGTCGAAATGAAAGCCCCCTACCATCCCCTTAAGTGAGAGCTCATCCCAGTCACACAAAAAAATCCACCCTAGGGCTTCACAAGATTGATGGAGCCTCACTGTGGTATCTCATCAATCTGGGGTTCATCCCTTGGGCCAGGCTCACAACCATACCCCTTCACAAAACCAGGAATTCCTTTACTGACTCAATACACTTTTTCTTTGGTCTCCCAGTCAGTCGATTCCCAGCCAACTCACCACTATACATCCGCTTAACCAACCGGCCCTCATCCATCCTTTCATCTGCCTTAAACCCATATAAGAAAATACTTACGATATAGTATTTGATTATTATTAAAGTACAATCTCATAAAATCATAAGCCATTTCACTTTTGCTATTTCATTAAAAATTTTGTTGTAATATGTCGTAACCACCAATTATATAAAAATCTTCGCAAAAAATAGGAAAAACTAAGATTCCAGACATTTCACTCTCACAGATATTCAACACATTCATACAACTGAAATTATGCAATTGCTTAATTAATATCTCAAAACTTATTATAAAATAGAACAAAATTCCAAGTAGCTTAATTATGCAAACTTAAACATATTAGTTTTTCAAAAATAATAATAATAATAATAATAATAATAATAATAATAATAATAATAATAATAATAATAATAATAATAATAATAATAATAATAATAATAATAATAATAATAATAATAATTAATAATAATAATAATAATAATAATAATAATAATAATAATAATAATAATGTCACCTAAAAATTCCTTTTTCTGAAGAACCAACTCCTCTCTCATCCCTATAACATCTAGAAACTGCAAATAATTTCATGGGTAAATTTTTGATGTCAATGATTCTGTCTTGTAAGTAGCCTCCTATAGCCATTTCAGAAGTACCAGATAAACAAACATCTTCCTCTTCAAAATTGTTCAAGTGAAAAACCTTATACAATATATATATAATATATATATATATATATATATATATATTATATATATATAATTATATATATATATATATATATAATATATATATATATATATATATATATAGTATATATATATATTATATATATATATTAATATAATAAAATAATAATAATAATAATATTAATTAATAATAATAATTAATAATAATAAATAATAATAATAATAAATAATAATAATAATAATAATAATACTATATATGATATAAATATGGGAGGGGGAATATAAATATATATATATATATATATATATATATATATATATATATAAATACATATATATATATATTATATATATATATATATATTATATATATAAATTAGTTATTATTATATATTATAATTATATATTATAATATATATACCGTATATATATAATATATATTATATATATATATATATATATAATATATATATATATATATATATAATATTATATATATATATATATATATATATATATATATATATATATATATATATATATATATATTATATTACTAAATTTAAAAACAATAAAAAAAAAAACATACATTTGACCCTAGTCCTCTTGTCTGCATACCACATCTTTCCACCACGTGACTATATAGAAGATCGGGAACTGAAATCAAAACAAAGCCTTTTTGGAGTAAATATGAAACCGTGTATCTAAAACAGAAAGAAAGGAAAAAAAATAAAAATGGTATTAAACAAATATAATGTATCATAAAATCAAAAGAATTGTATAAATCCAATCTTAAAATACTGTTTACTTTCATTAACATTTCTAATATGTCAATTTCTTACTCAAAAGAATTAAAAGTTTGAGAATTAATATTTCTGCTCCATTATGTAGGTATAATAAACTTCTGTATAATTTATTTACCATTTGATATGAAGGTGGTTAATAACTAACTTTTCATCTCTTGACAAAGCATCCAACAAATTACATCCCCCCCAACTTTTCACCAGAAATAGACGCCCTAATAGGAGAATGAAATTCCCTCAGACTAAAAAGACCAATTAAGACCAAATGAACAAAATCATAGAACTAAACAATAGGATAAATAAACCTAATCAACTCGAACAAGATAAAAACTGGCAACAGTACACTTAAACACACCACAACAAAAATATTCTGAACAATAAAAAAAAAACCCCACACTTCTCAAGCACAGCCCCCACCAACCTATAAAGTCATCTGTAAATAAAACAATAAAATCATTAGCCCAGAAAATGAATGCAGCTTTCTAATGTCACGTTACACAACACCCACTAACATATTAACAACCAAACGACTTAGAAAACTAAACAACAAC
>JABUQX010091410.1:10000-15000 GCA_015478945.1 Trachelipus rathkii | reverse complement strand
ACTCTATACTTAAAATCTTTACACCTGCGAGAAACGTTTTTTTTGAACTGTTTGAAAAAATATTTGGTCTGAAAATAAAAGGACAATGTCCACAATATTTACCATTATATAATATATATATATAATTATTATATATATATATATATTAAAATATATAATATATATATATATATATATATATATAATATATATATATAATATAATATAATATATATATATATATATATGATTACAGCCTCTCAAAGTTGTTTAAAATCCCAAGACTTTTCAATTTTGATCGATCCAGGTTAGTCTCATTTCCAGGCCCTCTATTCAGGGTTATTTTGATAAGTTTTTGTTAAGGTATACACAAAGAAAATCTATGTAGAATTAACAAAATCTTATCATAACCTTGTCTAAGATGGCCTTAAAACGAGCACGAGGCCCAATAATTTTTTTTATAAGGAAAGTCTATGGAAAATTTTAAACTTTTCAGAGGCTGTAACTTTTTTTCCTTAAAGAGACTGCTGATTTTGTTTTCACTATTCTTGATTATTCTTTTTTTAGATATATATATATATATATATATATATATATATATATATATATATATATATATATATATATATAGTATATATATATATATATATATATATATATATATATATATATATCCTATGATTTTAAAAAAAAAAAATGTTTTTTTTTTTTTTAAATAATTCCTATTGGGTTTTTCTTTACAACTTTGAGAGGCTGTAACTTTTTTCCCTAAAGAGTGCGACCATTTTCGTTTTCACTATTCTTTATTATTATTTTTTTAGAGTATGTCCTGTGATTTTCATAAAAATCGGGGGGGACAACCCTCTGGGTAACAATTACCATGGAGAGTTTTGTTTCACCCTTCCCTCTCTTGATCAATGAGTATCTTCAATTAAATTATGAGATTAAATTTATAGGTCAAGCTCTCCTTAATTTAAGAAATAGATCTTACAAATTGGCTGATTCTGGGTATAAAGAGTCCAATAAGTGATTTTTTTATTTGGATACCTTATTAGGCATTGATTTAATAAGTGTATTTCCCTCATAATAATATCATAGCAAGGCTACTCTGTTTCAAATTTCTATACTATAAAAATGTCAACAAAAGATCATGTTTCAAAATGTTTCTTTAATTTCTGATGTAATATATTATCATCATTACAAATAACACTCTTTAGTGTTGCTGTTTCATTATGTTATAGACTATAAGCCCTATTTTAAGATTTTGAACTCAGATATAGGGCCTAGGGTTAAAAATAATACTTAATCGAACTTAAAAAAAAAAGTTTGGTAATTGTTACCCAGAGGGTTGTCACCCCTGATTTTTATGAAAATCACAGGACATACTCTAAAAAAATAATTATTAAGGAATAGTTGAAAAACAGAAAATTGTCGGCTCTCCTTAGGAAAAAAAGTTACAGCCTCTCAAAGTTGTAAAAAGCCCCATAGGATTTGTTATTAAAAAAAAAAAAATTTTTTTTTTTGGAAAATCGTCCAGGGTTTTCCAGAGGAAAATAATAAAGAATAGTAAAAACGAAAATCGGCAGTCTCTTAGGAAAAAAAAAGTTACAGACTCTGAAAGTTTAAAATTCCCCAAGACTTTCTTATAATAAAATTTAGTGGGCTTCTGCTCGTTTTATGGGCCCTTCCTAGTTCAGGTGTAATGATAAGATTTTTTTAATCTCTACTTAGATTTTCTCTGTTTATACCTAACAAAACTTATCATAACCTGACTTAGAGGGCCTGAAATGAAACCTAACCTGGATCGATCAATATTGAAAAGTCTATGGGATTTTTAACAACTTTGAGATGCTGTTAACTTTTTTTCCTAAAGAGAGCGACAATTCTTTTCACTATTCTTCATTATTATTTTTTTAGAGTATATCCTGTGATTTTCAAAAAAATCGGGGGTGACAACCCTCTGGGTAACAATTACCAAAAGTTTGTTTACAAATTATATTTCGCGTTACGTCACGATTCTCAAAAAATCCAAAACAATCCTTGTATATATATATATACTATGATATAAACGACGCGAAAAAGTCCCTGTCCTGTTCAGTCTCTGACACTAATTCAGGAGCATAAATTATACCTTGTACAGTGTTTAAATTCTTTGTTATTGTTCGTAAGCACAAATGACAAAAACGAAAACTGTCAATTTACGAAATTTCTTAAGACTCATCAGCCTTCTATTGGCTTACTAGTACAAGACGTTTAAAATGCCTAGTGCTGTGTACAAGACCTTTAAAATGCTTAGTACAGGGCAGTAAAAATGCTTAATGCAGGACAGTTACAAAATGCTTAGTGTAGGGCAGTTCAAAATGCTTGATGTAGGGCAGTTAAAAATGCTTAGTGCAGGGCAATTAAAAATGCTTAGTGCTGGGCAGTAAAAATGCTTATTACAGGGCAGGAAAAATGCTTAGTGCAGGGCCGTAAAAATACTTACTGTAGGGCTTTAAAAATGCTTAGTACAGGGCTGTATAAAACCTTTAGTGCAAGGCCGTAAATATATTTAATACAGTCAAAGTGTACCCATAATTTTGAGTAACTCGTAAGCCCAAAATTTCCCTTATACCAAGTTACTGCAAAACGGGGTGTAAAATCTCTTTCAAAAATTCATGACGTCATAGGGGATACGTGGTATACAACAATGTTGCAAAGGCTTTCAAGTGTTTAACAAAAGATCTAGAATCTGTAGAATTTTTAGCTACGTGGTAAAATTTTCTGCACTGTATATTGTGCACTAACTACTAATATGACGAATTAATATTTTATTAGTCATACAATTGTATAAACTTGTCTTTGTTTCACTATAGGCTTGATGAATTTAATATTTCGATCTTCCAAGTTCAAATGCTGGTCAAAAATCATCATAGGGATAGTTTCTTTTGATCAAAATCAAATCAATTCGTGGAATGGCTAAAAGTTTTTTTTTTTTTTTTAAAGTAAAACAACCAATATTCTCTTTAAAAACTCTTAGCTTTTGTCAATATATACCTAACTCATTTTTATAAGTAGCTAGTAAAGCACCTCGTATAGAGTAATTTGAAATTGGAATTATTATTTAAAGTACCTTATTGTTTAATTGCTTATTTTAGATATATAATATATAGATATATATATATATATATATATATAATATATATATATATATATATATATATATATATATATATATATATATATATATATATATATATATATATATATATATATATATATATATATATATATATATATATACATATAGGCACTACTCCTTTAAAAGGAAGTTAGATAAATAGTCATGATATCGAAATATCTCCGAACCCTATGCGAACCCTACAGTGTTTTTGTTAGCGCATGCGTCAACAGTATTTAAGGCGTTTTCGATTTTGCACTTTTGCTAACGAAATTTTAGGAAAATTGCTAAAAAGTCGGTCGTTTATGTCAATTTTAGCACCAAATTTAGTAAAAATGCTAACTGGAAACGTTAGTAATTTCCTAAATTCTGTTAGGGTGCTCTTTCCCGTGTGCTTACCGAATTTAGGAAAATGCTAACGAAAAAAATGTAAACAATAAGATTGCGGCGTAGTAGTTTGTTTGTTTTGATGAATGTTTCATTCATGAAATTAGGCTTTAAATCTAATTTCTTCCAAATCGATAAACTCCATCACAATTAGTTGATCATTATTTGTAATATAAAACCATTTGTTATTTATTTTTTTTATTTCCAAAACCAAGTGGCTCCATTAGAACAGCTGATCAAAATTTTTGTAAACAATCGGTCGATTATGCCCGAAATTCGTGCTAAAACTGGATTAGCATTTCTTATCCAGCGTTAGCACAAATGCAAAAACGAAAACGGCTCTAGTAGGAACATTTTAGGAGTTTGTTAACATGTCTGTGTCCTTCATAATTTATAGTCTAAGGGATTTCATAAAAATGAAATTAGAAGCTGCCTATTAACCGAATAAGCAAGAAATTGATAGAAAAATAAATTTGTACATAATATAGACTATTTAATTTAAAATATATTGTTCAAATTAATAATAACAAATAGATAGATAAGTGAAAATAAAACAATTATTGTTACTAAAAAAATTTCAGATCGCAGGAGGAACCTTGCGGCTCATGCTTCCCACATGTTGTGCTTCCTGCAGTGTGACGTGTTTACGGTGTTAGCATAAAACCACCAATAGAAACATCCCGAGAGTTTCCACAAGTTGCTTTTGTTTTTATCATGTTAATTTTTATGTGAATTTTTATTAATTTTCTTTTTTATTCTTTATTAAGGGGGTCGAGCCGACGAGGGGACAGAGGGGGCGACGAAGTCCCCCCCCCGTCTTCCCCCGCTGAGGCCGAGAGACCCTGACTCTTCTATCTTTGCTATTTAATCTTGAGTGTATTCCTTTAGTTTTAAAAAAAAAAGAAAAGCTGTTATTGGCAACCTTTTCGCACTATTGAATTGAAATAATCGAAAAAAATCGATTACATTGTTCGTTCGATATATATCGGCTAACTACTCCTTTAAAGGATATATATACTATATATATAATAATATATATATATATATATATATATATATATATATATATATTATAATATATATATATATATATAAATGATATATATATATATATTTAATAGATATTATATATATATATATATAACATATATATATATATATATATAATTATATATATATATATAATATATATATATATAAATATATATATATATAAATATATATATATAAAATATATATAATATATATATATATATAAATATTATATTATATATATATATATATTAAAGTGACCATAGGTCCCGCTTTTTAGGCGTGACAAGTCCCGCCTTTTCGACCATGTCCCCGCTTCTTTAAAATAAAAAAAATGCCCGTTTTTTTCTTGAGAAGTCCCGGCTTTTTTCAGAGAGATACCGTATTTTTCCCTTTTCAAATAATTATATAATAGTTAATATTAAATTATAAACTCTTTTCC
>JABUQX010091410.1:0-5000 GCA_015478945.1 Trachelipus rathkii | reverse complement strand
CTCAAAAATATCATAGCGATTGCTATTTTCCATACCAAATATGATAAAAATCGTTGAAGGGTTAGAAATTGTCAAAGGAAGGCAACAATCAAACAAGAAAAACAGCTTTTCTTTTATACTGTTCGACAAAAAGATCCAATTTCATTATTACCCCTTCCATATAATCAAATATTTTTTGATTTAGTTGAATAAGTGGCTAACATTATTTCAAACAAAAAATATTGACCTTATGCAGTGCTCTTATCATGTCCAAAGAATTTTAAAAGTTGTCAAAGACCACTGCAAAAACTGGGATCTGCTCTTACTGGAACAATGTATTACTGCTGAGTTCTTAGTAGAACTTGCACCATCTAGAAAAGTATAATCCCAACAACTTAAAGCAAATCATCCTGCTAAAACTTCTGCTGAATATTGGAAGCGTTCTGTACTTGTGCCTTATCTTGACTCACATTCACCCTCTTTAAAGACTGGGAGTAGTATCAGAGGGATATTGGACGTAAATGACCGCGACCTTTTTTGACCTTTTCTGACCGCGACCTTTTTTTGAGCTCGAATTTTTACCTGACCTTGACCTTTTTGGGCCTTCACCCTTTTTGGGCCTTTGACCTTTTTTTTTCGACCAACCCTTTGGTCTTCCTGGGTCATTTTTGGCCCACGGTATTTTTTGGCGCCCCTAATTTTTTGGCAACCCCAATTTTTTCGGCAACCCTGATTTTTGGCAACCCTTCGAAGAAGGGTTGCGCCAAACGGTTGCGTAAGCAACCGTTGTACGTATTGCCCCCCTATTTTACGCCCCCCTAATTTTTTTCGACCATGGGTCAATTTTTGCCCACGGTAATTTTTGATCTTCATTTAGGGGCTTAGCCCTTAGCCGTATTTTTTGATGTCTTAACCTTGTTTGTTCTTCCCCTTTGCTTCCAAAATGCTTGCGACAGATACCATGGGTCAATTTTGACCACGGTAATTTTTTGTCCTTCATGGGTCAATTTTTGCCCACGGTAATTTTTGGGAACCCTTTAGGGGCTTAGCCCGCTTTTGATGTCTTAACGTTGTTTGACCATGATATTTCGGCCTTGACCTTGCCAGATACCATGGGTCATTTTTTAGCCCACGCCAATTTTTGGCCCACTCGTGGCCCACCCGTCACATATTTCGTTCCTAAACTTGTACGCATGTATGGACCTACCCTAACTTGAACACCTACACACGTGCGCGTGCGCCCACACAGACCACCACCACACACCACACAACACACACACACACACACACACACACACTTAACAATTATACAACAGTTCACTATGACACTTATACCACACAATTCACTATGACACTTGTACACACATTCACTATGACACTTACATTTACACTTATACTCACGTACAAACACACTGCCAATCCTTTGGTGTCCAAGGGTCAATTTTGACCCACGGTTAATTTTTTGTCCTTCCTTTTAGGGACTTAGCCCTTTTTTGATGTTTTAACCTTGTTTGACCATGATATTTCGCCTTTGACCTTACCATATACCATGGCGATTCAATTGTTGACCACGCTAACTTGATTGGCTGATGTTCCTCAACCACCGTAAGAAGTATCTAGTGTTTTTTCTATTAGTGTTCTATGAGTAGTTAGATGAGTGCCAGGTGAGTGCCAGGTGAGTGCCAAGTGAGTTGCCATATGCTAGTGCCAAGTTGATGTGGCAATGTGTTATGCCATAGTGAGTGCCAAGTGATGTGCCACTATTAGTGCCAAGTGTTTAGTGCCCCACTTTTAGTGCCAATCTGAGTGCCACTTTTAATTCAATGCCTTTTCTAGCCTCCTCTGAGCCTAGAATAGCCCTCTAATATGGGTGTCTAACCCTATGTAATAAGGTATGAGGAATCGAATGGAGGTGTACATATTACAAGTTGCTAGAATGCTTTCTACTACTATGAGTTATTATTTTTTTTTTCTAATACACTTTTTTATACCACGACTTCTGAATATTATATCTATAAGAGCTACAACATTTGAGACAGGGACTCGCCTGTAAACGTAGACTCGCGGCCTTGCCTCATACATGGTCAACCTCCACCGTCGTGAAACCGGCGCCGTTCTGTTGCGCCTTTAATGAGCGCATAATATTATACCGCGCCGCCGCTATATAGGCGTCAAACCGCAGGCGCAATATTTCCGCGTAACCGCTAATAGCTAATTAATCTATAACGTAAGTAATAACCGGTATGCACCAGCATTAAGTCCATAATAATCCATATACCGCGTAACTCGTCAACGCCTATGCGTGCTCAGGGGTACTATGCAATTACAATTTTCATCTTTCTATGGCGCGCAATATCCCCTGAAGTAGTTATGACGAACCATTATAACTCATGATTGTCGTTATATAGTTATAAAATGTATCTCTCAAGAAGAAATTTATCGTTTAGCATATCCAACCCAGTATACTATTACCTCTCTATGTCATCCTTCACTCTTTCTCTCTCTCTCTCCTACTCTTACCATCTCATATCGCATACATTTTACTTATCTTCATACAACATATACTTACACACCTTAAAGCACTTCTCATATTACGTACCATCTAATAGTAGGCTCTGTATTCCATCTAACATCCCTAGGGGATTAGCGTTACTGTGCCTCACTCTCGTCTTCTTTTACCCTGCCCTTTTATTGCTTCTTCTAACTCTCCCTCTGCCTTCATCTGCTTTCTCACATCTTCCTTCTGCCTATTCTCAGTGACCTCCATCGTCTTTCACATCCTCTCCTCTACTACTCCTGAGGTTTATTTTATCTTCTTCCTTTATTCTTCACGTAATACCTCTCTCAACTACGATCTCTCTTTATATACTCCTCCTCTTCTCAATCATCTAGTGGCGTCTCTCTCTACTGAGTATTCTCTTCTGTCTTTTACTGCTTTTCTTTCTTACTACTTTTCCTGCTTTACTGCTTTAACTTCTGCTTTACTGCTTTAACTACTGCTTTAACTCAGATATTTATTAACATTATGTTTTCTTTATATTTTTTTATTTTGTTTTTATACTTTTTATTTTATTATTTCTATTTTTATTTTGTTTTTAATTTGTAATGTAAGAATAAAACACACAGAGTTTCTGTTATATAAACAATTTTTATTTTAATAAAATTGTACGAAATTTTATTTAAAAACCTTTTATATATACGAGTTTTAAGGGAAGTAAAATCGCCTTTTTCATATTTTAATAGCATTTATTACATACATCAGAAACTATAAAAATCATTGACATACAAATTTTTAGCATCAAATATATTAACAAGTTATTAAAACATACATTATTTTAAAAAACATATAATTAAATAAATACAATAGACCCCACATAAATTGGAATATAAGGGTTGAACAGGGTAAGACATAGTTTTTACACAGCTTACAATTATTATATTTTAAAAATAATGTAATATAATGATTATTCAATATAAATTTTAAGGTTCAAAGAATCAAGTATATGTGAACAGTATTCGTTTTTACTCTATAAATAATTCGAGATGCAGCTGCCTGAGGTGATGACGAGGCAAATGTATTTGAATATGAAGCAGGGTATCTTTCTCCAACTTTAAGAGTTTATTTCTTAATAGCAAACACTCCTAAAAGCTGAGGTTCATTTTTAAACACCGATTTTATTTCCTCTTCATCATCTTTAATAATTCAAAAGTACGTTGCGTACTCGGTCAATTTCAATGAGTTGAGGGATGCTCAAGATAGACCACTACAGTGATGGGTGATTGTAGAGACTCGATCCAAAAGAGAGACTTAGTCCTAGGGTACCCTTTCTCAAAATGTTAAATGATAGGCGTTACGAAGCTGAAAGGTCTGCAGTAAGATCATAGGCGTGTTATAAATTACGATTCTTTGGCGTATTCTTAAGATTTAAGCCTGTCCCACTATCATTACATGAAACAGTATTGGCTATTAAGTCGTAAAAAGGTCGAGTACAGAGAGATAGGTCTCCGTTGTATAACATTTCATAATCACGTCCGTGAGGCAGTCCATTCACATGTAAACTGATACCCCTAAGTCCGAAAGGTGTGTGAATTTATAGGGTGACTTTTTATAATTCCCGGAGTAGGCTTCATGTTCCACAATCCCTATTATTACTTTCTGTGGTAAATTTCCGTTCACAATGTTAGGGATATTGATACTCGATAATCCTTGAGTGAAATTAAATATCTTGGTTTCAACTCTCTTAATACGGTACTTTGCTTTAGTATTCACAAGAGAATTTTTAATTTCCAAATGACGCTATGGTGATAATTTCACTTTTCCGACATAGAGATAAGCCTCCAACAGTTTGAAAACAGGTTCTGGACATACAGCTGTAGCAGTAGGTTTACTTTTTATTTTAAGAGCAAATTTAGGATTTGACAGTGATAAAATGATTCTAGTATCTACAGATGGTAGAATGAGTCTTTCTTGAGAGAAGATATCGCCATTTAATCGACCGTATTCATAAGTATTATTTGACTTTAGCTGCTTTATCTATATGTGCAGCTTCATCTTTGAAGCTATAAAAACCACAGGATTTGAGATGAGATTGTTTAGCATCGTCTAAATAATTCAACAAATGTTCTATATAGCTTCTATAAGGAAAATTAGCCGCTGCTGCACCTAGTGAAGTTCCGTTTAAGATAGCTTCAACCTGTGAGAACATGTTATACAGAAATTTGATTCTGGTAATATACTATATGGGCATCACCCGTAGGAAGATCTTGTACCATCAGGTTTTGTCAATTTCGTTTTAAAATATAAAAACACATTAGGGTCTAGGTATTGATCAGAAGTGCCTGGAATATTGAAGCTCTAGAGGAACATCTGTATTGGTTTAAAATTTGGAATTGGTAAAGGGGAGGGGGAATTAAATTTTAAACTGAATTAAAAGGGCAGAACTTCACGCTAACGCAATCTGTGTAGCGGTTCATTGAGAAGAATCCAATTCACTCTTTACAACAGATCAGAGATCTCTCTC
>JABUQX010091409.1:20000-23017 GCA_015478945.1 Trachelipus rathkii | reverse complement strand
TATTATTATTATTATTATTATAATATTATTATTATTAATTATTATTATTATTATTATTTATATTATTCATTTATTTATATATATTTTATTATTATTATTATTATATTATTATATTATTATTATAAAAATTTTGATTTCATGTTCCAACGTTCTAAATATTTATTTTTGTGCGTTCTTTAGTTTCCTTAAAATAATTTTTGAAAATAATTTACAAGAGAGAAGAAGACTTTACAATAGATTTCACGACATGTTTTCGTATCAATTAAAAGACTCATTCGCTTACAAGAAATTATCCTCTGAAGATGTCTCAAGAATAGAGAAGAAAACGCATCGGGAAATCTATGTAATATGTCTTTCTTCGTTCACTTGTAAATATTTTCAGAAAATTATTTCAAGAAAATTAAATAAAGCGCAAAAAAATAGAATATTTAGAGTTGAAAATTGAAATTCAGAACTTTATAAAATCAGAGGCTGATATTGAATTCCTATATTATTATTATTATTATTATTATTATTATTATTATTATTATTATTATTTATTATTATTATTATTATTATTAATTATTATTATTATTATTATTATTATATATTATTATTATTTATTATATTTATATTATATTATTATTATTATTTTATTATATATTATATATCATCATATCATCATGCATCATGCATCATCGATCATCTCATCATCATCATCATCATCATCGTTATTCAGAACATCGCCATCGATCGTCATACTCATGAAATCAATCATAATATTGATCATCATCATCGATCATCATCATTATTATTATTAATTATTAATATTATTATTGATATTATATTATTATTGTTATTGTTATTAGTATTTTATTATTATATTTATTTATTATTATTCATTATTATTCATTGATTATTATTATTATTATATTATTATTATTATTATTATTATTATTATATTATATTACTATTATTATTATTTATTATTATTATTATATTATTATTATTATGATTATTATTATTATTTTATCATTATCATTTATTATTATTAATATTAATTATTATTATTTATTATTATTATTATTATTATTATTATTATTATTATGATTCATTATTATTATTATTATTATTATTTTGGATTTTCTAAAATCTCCCGAATTTTTTTCTTGATACCATATATATAATATATATATATATATATTACATATACATTACAAATTAAATATAATTTATATGTTGTATATTTAAATTTAAATTCTATAAGTTTATATATATATATATATAATATATATATAATATATAATATATATATATATATATATATATAATATATATTATATATATAAATAATATATATATATATATATATATACTATTATAATATATATATATATATATATAGATATATAGTATATATATATATATAGTATATTGTATATATATGTATATATATATGTATAATTATATATATATATATACTATAATATATATATATTATATATAATATACTATATATATATATATATTATATATATATATATATATATTATATATGTATACTATATATATATATATATATTATATAATATAATTATATATAATATATAATTATATTTATATATATTATATATAATAATATAATATATATATATATATATATAATATATATTATATATATTAAATTATATATATATATTATATATATAAAATACTATATATATATATATATAGTATATATTATATATATATATATAAAAAAAACCACAATTATAAATTGAAGATAAAATATCTTTTCCTTTGTTTAAAGTATAAAAATTGTTTGGGAGCAACAAAAAAATATAAAATAAAAATACACATGCACAAACCCGCTCATGCACACATGTACACAAACAGTGTATAAAATAATATACGAAATGGTTGTTTTGGTTTGCCACAATGAAAATAATTCAAAACATACAAAGTAATGAACAATGAATTCCACAAACATATTTTGAAACAAAAGCTTTTACGAGTTTCAAAGTTTACGAAGTAAAAAAAAAACCAAAAAAAAAAAAACAACTAAAAAAAAACCAAAACAAAAACCGGTGAGCAAAGGGGGAAAAATAAATAATTTGAATAGTTTAATTGTTAATTGAAGAAACAAAAGGAAAAAGATTTAAAATTTTAAATAAGAAATTTTTGTTTATTGTTTTTTTTTATGTTTTGTTGAAGAAAACAAGAAGGACAAAAGTTACTTCAGAAAAAAAGAAAAAAACAGAATGAATATAAAAGCAAACACGATAGAGAAGTGAAAGCTTTGAAGTTTTGACCAATTAAACTATACTTTATTACAATTTTTCCAGAACAAGTCGAAAATTATAAACTAAAACTTAACCGACTACGAAAAATAAATAGTGACTAATAATAATAATAATTATATAATATAATAATATAAAAAAATAATAATAATAATAATAAACAATAACAAAAAAAATAATAATAATAAAATATAATAAATGAAATAATATAATAATATTAATATACTATGAATAATTCATTTAATAATAATAATAATAATAATAATAATAATAATAATAATAATAATAATAATAATAATAATAATAATAATAATAATAATAATAATAATATTAATAATAATAATAATAATAATCTAATCATAATAAAGTAATAATAATAATAATTAATAATTAATAAATAAGAAAGAAGCTCTTTTAAAATATAATAAGAATAATTAATAATGATAATACTATCTTTAATTATCGATTATTATTATTATATTATTATTATTATAATAATAATAATAATAATAATAATAATAACAAAAATAATAATAATATCTTTAAATTATTATTATTATTATTATTATTATTATTATTATTATTATTATTATTATTATTATTATTATTATTATTATTATTATTATTATTATTATTATTATTATTATTATTATTATGATTATTATTACGATTTATTATTATTACATCATTGCTTTCTATAATTATTATAACATTGTTATTATTATTATTATATTATTA
>JABUQX010091409.1:10000-12500 GCA_015478945.1 Trachelipus rathkii | reverse complement strand
GTTCGAGGGGTGGGATAGGAGTCCAGGAACTATGATCAAAGTGAGACGAAGGTTAGTTAAGGAAGATTTCAATCAAAATTTCGTAATCTTGCTGATTAAACAATGTTACAAAAAAAATTTTTTTGTTTCTCCTGATTTTTTGTTTGTTATTATTATATATACCGGTTTATATTCACAAAACAATTTTACACACAAGCAAGCTTGCATGCTATCAGAAATACTGGACATGGAGGCTTGCTTTTTTGTATTGATGAAGCAGCAAGGTAGTACAAAAAAGTTGCCAATTAATGTTTTATACGCTGAACTCGTTCTTAAGAACCGATAATATACTTATATATATATATATATATATATATATTATATATATATATATTATAATATATATATATATATATTATATATATTATAATATATATATATATATATTGTATATATATATATATATATAATTATAATATATATATATATATATATATATATATTATTAATATATATATATAATAATATATAATATATACTATAATATATATATATATATATATATAATATAATATTAATATATATATATATATATACCATTGATTAACTCAGTTCTAGGTCAATATATGGAAGTTGGAGGTAACCGAAACTTAAATATCTTTTATAAATTTCAGAATATTAGAATAATAATAAATTATAAAAATAAAAGTAGGCAGTGTAAAACGTTGGCAGATTCATTTTGTTTTGTGTGTGGATATTATGTTAGTTTCTAAGCAACATTTCCGCCAAAATTGTGAAGGGAACCAAGTATTGGCATAGCGTAGCAGGCCCTCTACTTTGGTATGCCTATTGGTGACTAAGATAAGCATTGGGCACCTCATTATATGTGGAAGTTGTAAAACAACCCTAGAAGAATGGGTAAGAGGAACAAGAAAAACAATGCCTTTGGCTATTCCCAGAATATGGCGAGAGCCAACGAACGCGCTATGATGACTGCTACTTCTGCATGGTGGATATTACAAAAATTTGGAAAAGGTAAAGAAGGCCCAATCTCTCCCATAGCTCAAATATTCCTCAATCCAGAATCCCAGTTTCCTCATATGAAACCACCCTATACCTTCACCACCCCTTCTGTAAGTAAATATTGTTTTTATGACAAGTCATGAATTATAAGAAGAAACGTATGTTTCTACAAATATATGCAGCAGCTTCTTTTATATATATATATATATATATTATATATATATATATATATGATCATACAATAATTATAATATATTATATATATATATTATATATATATATATATAATATTTTATATATATAGCTATTATAATATATATAGCAGGTTTTCCTCTTTTCTTTTCTGGAAGATGATAAACTCATTGAAACATGCTTAAATATGCTTAAATCCTTGAAATTGAAGGAAAGACGAGCATAATGCTGAAATGATGCTGGGTGGTATTCTCGTGATGTGGTTTCAGGATTTTTAGAAATTGTAAGAGATCCAAATTAGAAAACGCCTGATAAAAAGCCATTGATTGTTATAAAAAAAAGGTGTTCGTAGTCCAAAGGTGCGTTAATTACACTCGCATTTGGACTTTTTTTCGAGAGAATTTAGTGATGTAAATGAAGAAAATGTGAAAAGATTTCACAAGATATTCTAAGACAATGGAAGGCGGATACCAGGGACGTTTGGGATAGTGCCCAGTGATTGGGTGATTAAACTGGATTTAAGGTGGTTTTTGATTAGAACAAATCGAGCTCACAATCGGAAAAGCACGATCCGACAGCACTCTTAATGCAAAGTAAGCCATGTTTTGGCATATTCAAGCCATTGACTTTATTTTGGGATATAGAGATTTCTCTTATCAAGTAAAAAGTCTTTTTTTTAAGTTTCTGTTCGTAAAATTATAAACCTTCAAAATAAAAAATTGTAATATAAGTACCTACAGTGTAAGCTCATTAGCAAACCTTAAAAATGCCAAACTTAAATATTGCAATAACTCTAAAGTATCGATGATAGAAAAAAATGAAGGTCATTTTCTGTGTTCAGCGTCTAAAAAGAATATATAAATATTCAATAAAAAAAATAAAAAGAAACATATTTTGGTGTTATTATTTTGGCTATATTATATATTATATATAATATATATTATATATATATATATATATAGTATATATATATATATATTCATATATAATATATATATATAATATAATATATAAGTAATATATTATATATATATATATATATATAATAATATACTAGTATATATATATAGTATATATAGCTATATAATATATATATATATAATAATATATATATAATAGTATATGATATATATATAATATATACTATATATAATTATACTCTACTATATATATATTATTATATATATATATAATAACTATATAATATATATTATTATATATATATATATATAATATTAATATAAATAATATCACTAACAAATTTAGAACTGCTAACAACACGCTCACAGTTCGTAAAATGATAAGG
>JABUQX010091409.1:0-5000 GCA_015478945.1 Trachelipus rathkii | reverse complement strand
TCCTGAGCCGTCACGGAGCTGTGATCGTAAGATTACGCTTTTGGCTTTGGAAAAGGATCACCGAAGCATGCCCAGAAACTGTCATTTTTTCCTCGGCGTCGCCATCGGGCGATCTGACCGATTGTCGCCTAAGGTTACTGCCAGTCCTCCCTGAACCGATGAAGGATTCGACTGACGTCGACTTGGTTACCCCGAGTTGCGAGCCACTTGTCTCTGGAGATGGCCTTGCTTCGACAGTGGATAATCTATGCGCACGTTGTTCTCTTCTCTGAACGATGTTCTTTCCATTGGATAATCTCCTGTCAAGCTTACGACTTACAGCATAGGTTTGTTTCGTTAGTTGGTTGGTGTCCTGCCATCCTTGTTCTCCTATGAAAGTACTTTCGGGATTTCGTAATTTGGTTGGTTGTCTTCATTATGCCATTTAGTTCCATACACGGTGTAGTTACATACGGTATGCACTCCGAAGTAGTTTGACCCAAAAGTAAAACCAAACCCTAGCACTAAATTTCCAGTAAAATGAAAGAGTCTTATTAATTATTTACGAGTGATGCAATTAAATTTGTCCCGAGTTTTGATATATAATATATATCATGTATTATATATATATATATATATATATATATCTATATTATATATTATAATATATATATATATATAATATATATATATAATATATAATATATTATATATTACAGGCTTAAATAGGAGGTACAGACGTAGAATATTTTCGTCTTAAGGGGTAAAACGCATCAAAAAGGTTTGGAGCGCTGGCTCCTAGACTAGTGAAAATTATAATATACTATATTATTTTTATATTAATATATATATATATATATAATATATACTATTATGATCATATATATATATAATATTAATAATATATATATATTAATATATATATTATATATATTATATATTTATAATAGTATATATATATAGTATATATATTAATATATATATATATATATAATATAATATATATATATATATAGTATATATATTAATATACTGGTGTGTGTGCTAGGTGTGGTTGTGTAGGTGGTGTGTTGTGTGTGTATGTGTGTGTGTGTGTGTGTGTGTGTGTGTGGGTTGTGCGTGGTGTGCGTATATAAATTAATTTAAGATTTGTGTCTATTTTCAATTCGTATTCGTAGTAATCGCCTAGGTAAATTTCGCAGCTTTTCAAAAACATTGAATAGTTATTGTTTTAGAACAATCAAAAAATCTATACAAAGGCAATTAATCGCTTCTGCAATTATTTGTAGTTGTCAAATATTTTATTATTATTACGATAGCAACACGGTGCTTAGAATAATATATATATATAATACTATTATATACTAATATATATATATTAATATAATATATATATATAATATATATACTATATATTATATATATATATTATATTATATATAAGGCATATATATATATATATATATATATATATAGTATATATAGTATATATATATATATATATATAATTATTATAATATAGTGAATAATTATTATATATATAATATAATTATAAATATATATATATATATATATATATATATAATTATTATATATAATATATATATTATATATATATATATTATATATATAATTAATATATAATAGTATATATATATAAATATATATATAATATATATATATTATATTAATAATAATATTATATACGTATATATATATATATAGTATGTATATTAATAAATATATAATATATAATGAATAATATATATAATATATATACGTATATGATTATATATATAATATATATATATATTATGTATATATATATATATAATATATAATCTTTTTAATATATACGTTTATTATTTTGTATTTCATATTGTGAGTTTCAACTTATTAATATTTTTTTGTTAATTACTTTTTGACGAAGAATGGTTGAAGATTAAACGTCCGGGAGGCGGTAGACATAATGGAAGAAATGTTTAAGCTTGTTTGGTCTTGCTAGGCTGTTTTATATATACTATATATATATATAAATATATATAATATTATATATATACTAATATATATATATATATAATATTATATAAATAATATACCTATACTATACTTCTGCCCCTGGCCCACCTTAATTGGAGGGCCCACAACTGCTGTCGCAGGAAGCCGGCACCGCCCGGGCGGTTCACAGGCTCCTGAGGAGAGAGGCACTAGAAAAGACGCACGGGGGCATCGATAGCTGGGCATCTCAGAAGGAGGGTCCTATTGTATTTGGAATCTGTAGCAATCTGGTGCAAAGTGGGGGGAGGTGACGTTTTCTAAGTTTAAATCTGAAATGTTATATTGCATGAGCGAGGGTTCTATTTGGCCTCTTTTTGACAGCGTTCTTCTATCACTGGGAGAGTTTTTTTTGGGAGGGGGTTTTAATAAAGTGTTATTTGGGCGGTTTTGAAGGTAAGTGTTTGTTAGGTGGGTATGGATATGTGAAGTCCATGGCCTATTGGGAGGGGCGGGGGAATTATATTTATAAGTGTTGTAATAGATACTGTAGGCTGGTGAAAGAAGGGTGGATTTTAGTCTCCTTGTCGAGGGGATTGGAGAGAATTGGTGACAAGAGTGGGTTGGGTTACGGGTCTTCTGATAGAATGAGTCCCACCATCCCAGATGTGGGTGGGTACATGGTGAGGATGGAGCTTCCATTCGTGTAAATGTTGATTGGGGGGTTTTGGTACAACCTGTGAATAATGTCTAAGAGCTCTGCGCCGTTTGAGGAGAGTCTGTAGTTTTTGTGTTTGATTTTGGAAATTGCTGGAACCATGGCTGGGAAGCGTAATTTAAGTTAGTTCTAAGAAGTTGTTGCTTATTAAGATAGAATGAGTGTGTGTTTACTGTCGCCGCTGAAGTTGTGCTCTGGGAAAAGGTCCGGGAGGTGTTTGTAGTTTCGTTGAGTTTGGAAATTGATTTGGTCAATATGGGGGGAAAAACGTCATGTGGGTGTCGTATGTCAGTCCTCTAGTAATTTTTGGGTTTGTTTAGTTGGGAGGCGGTTTAGATTTGTTCAGAGTAATTAAGCGTGGATGCGAGGGAGGATTGATGTGGGTTTTGTGGTTAATAGGGTGATGAGAAGGACATTTAAAGGGGGGAGTGCTGTCATCTGTTCGGTGATTAGCCAGTTTTCTAAAGAGTGTAAGTATTCTTTGGGTATGTTCGTGTGGCTGTGTTTAACGCTCTGCGTGTTGAGATAATGAGGCTATGTCGTCCTCTGCCAATACCGGGATAAGTCTTGGTGGACGTGGTGGAATTGGGGTGGATAGTCTAGCAGCAAAACCAAGTTGAATTAAAAACTGGAGAGAGACATGGCTCCCTGTGGGACGCCGTTGTAATTTGTTGATTAGAGTGGGAGGAGGATTGTTTATTGTATAATCCTTGTTGCAAAACGCGTTGTAGGAAAAATTGGAAGCTATTTTTTGCTCATTATTCTTAACGAATGAGGATTTTTTTGAATTAGGAGGTGTGTGGGGAAGGTGTCAAATGCTTTGTCTATGTCTTATTGCTGTGAGTATAGATCTATGGGAAGGGAATTGGTTGAAGCCATTGATTGTTGTGTGAGGGAACGTGAGGGCTGTGGTAGTAGAGTGGTTGCTTTTAAATTTGTTGGAAGTCTGGGAGAGGAATAGATTGGGAAATTTTATTTAATATATTTCTCTAGCAATTTCCTGATGGAAAACAGAGCAGAGAAATTGTCCAATAATTTTTTGTCAATCTTTTGATTACTATTAAGTTATTTAATGATATATAGATATTATATGATATTATATATATAATATATATAATAATATATAATATTATATATATATAATATATAAATATATATATTATTATATATGTATATATATAGATTATAAATGTATATATAATAAAAATAATTATATATATATATCTATATATATATATATATAGTATATAAGTTATATATATATATATATCCTTATCGTCCATGTTCCGAGTTGTGTTTTAAACCATAGAGGCAGCCGAATAGGCTTCCTTGAATGAAGCGAAAGACTTTTTGCAATTTGGTTTTAAAATCATAACCAATTAAACTCATGGAAATAGAAAACATTTTAACATTGTTTACTTTAATTTATGCTTTCAAGTGTATTAAAATTCCATTTTAAATATAGTTTTGGCTTTTATGCCAAAGGGTTTTGGCAAAATAATAAATACAGACTCGGTCAAGAGTAGAATATCTTTATAATATATATAATATATATATTATATTAAATTAATATATATATATATATATATATATATAATATAATAATATATACTATATATACTATATAATATATATATATAATAATAGCATATATACTATATATATAGTTATATATAATATTATATATATATAAATAGTCTAGTATATATATTTACTTAATATATATATATGATAATATAAATTTATTAATATACTATAGATAATATATATATATATATTGAGTATATATATATATAACTATATATATGTATATATATATATATATAAATTATTATATATATATATATACATATATATATATAATATATATATATATATATATATACTAGTACTACTATATATTCACTATACTACCCTATATATATATAAAGTGTATAGTATAAAATACATTATGGACAATAGGATTTCGGGGTGAGTCATTTCCATATACATTATCTCCAAGCCATAACTAAAGGTATAAGATTATGATTATTGAAATATAAATATAAATAATATATTAATTATTGATACTCATCAAATATGAACAGTATATCCAATAATTAAGATAAATATTAGTTTATATATCTAAATAATGAATATTATATATATTAATATATATTTTATATATATATATTAATATATATAATATGAAATATGAACAGAATGTAATTATCGAGAACGATCTATTATCTATATAAATTTAGATTGCGTGAAGATTGGCAATTACTTTATAATGTATATATATATATATCATTGTAGATATTACTAG